>WYDK02036531.1:8021-18970 GCA_009867345.2 Toxicodendron radicans | reverse complement strand
GCATTAGACTGTTAATACAAAAATATTGATCAATATAAACTATGTTTTAATCACTTTTTGAATTTTATTGTTCTACTATAATTTTTATATTTAATAACTGTAGAGACTCCAATCACAATAAATTATGCTTGAATCACTTTTTGAATTAGTCAATATTATTCTGTGTATATTTAATAATCATGAAAGTATTTTTGAATTTTTACATAATCATTCAATTTTTCTATTGTAAAAAATTCAAAAATCTAATTACTCAAAAAAAAAATTTTAAATAAAAAATTTAAGTGTAAAAATTTAGAATAAATAATAATAAGAAGAAACTTTAAATATTACTAATTAATTAGGGTGTGAATAAGTTATTTCCACTATAAAATAAATCTCCAGATAATACAACACCCACGTGGCGAAATTGCTATACCACATCCAAAAATCGGACCCCACTCTTCTCCTTCTCTCCATATTATCCACATCCTCACCCCAGTCTGCTACTCTTCTTAAAAACCACTAGATTTCTCAATACACCTAAATCAATTAATCATTAGTTTTGCCAGAGTTTCACTTAATATAATAGTATCATTACATATACTCTCTTTGGATTTGGCAATGAAATGAATAATAACTGAAAGGACCAAAAAGTAATGGCTCTACCTCAACTCATTCCTTCTCCTACTTCTTCATCTTTCCCTCAGTCTCACCAACCTTCTTTAAACCCTAACTCTACATTAAACCCTAAATCTTTCAGATTTTTCTCTAATTCTTCTTCCACTCCTTTTCACCGCCGTAGAAGACCTAATTTTCTACGTTGCTCAGCTTCTTCTTTCCCCGAAAAGCACCACACTAATCCACCAAAATCTGATGATGTTGTTGAGCTCCCGCTTTTCCCGCTTCCACTTGTCCTCTTCCCTGGAGCCATTCTCCCTCTTCAGATCTTCGAGTTTCGTTACCGCATTATGATGCATACTCTCCTCCAAACCGACCTCCGCTTTGGTGTCATCTACTCCGACGCCGTTTCGGGGACCACCGAAGTTGGCTGTGTAGGCGAAATCGTCAAACACGAACGACTCGTAGACGATCGGTTCTTTCTCATTTGCAAAGGTCAGGAAAGATTTCGTGTTACGAGTATTGTCCGTACAAAACCATATCTTGTTGCGGAGGTGACGTGGCTGGAGGACAGACCATCAGGTGAGGAAGACTTGGACGCCTTGGCCAATGACGTGGAGGGTTATATGAAGGATGTGATTCGCTTATCCAATCGGTTGAACGGTAAGCCTGAAAAAGAGGTTGTGGATCTGCGGAGGAATCTATTTCCGACGCCGTTTTCGTTTTTTGTTGGGAGCACTTTTGAAGGTGCGCCTAGAGAGCAACAGGCGTTGCTTGAATTGGAAGATACAGCGGCCAGGCTCAAGAGAGAGAAGGAAACTTTAAGGAACACTCTTAATTACTTGACTGCTGCTTCAGCTGTTAAAGATGTGTTTCCTTCTTCAAGTTGATAGGTATTTAAATGCTTACTCTTGCTGCTCTGTTGCGTTATATATACACAGACAAGTTGTAAATTTTGATGTGTAATCTGATTTCTTCATTTCCAATTTTAGTGCTTCAGTTATTAGATGTTTATAGACTGGTTGAAACTAGCGTGCAATTGATAATTGATATATGGGTTACCTTTTTAAGAAACTGTGTAAGTCTTGAAAGTGCCTGTACTCTGAACCTGATTAAAACTGTAGTGTGATTCTACAGGTCCCTTGTAGTTGCATATCTCGCACAGTCAATGTTAATTAGTGATGTTTTCCGCATTGTTGTTGCGTCTATGCTCAATTAGTTTATCAACGAAGCAGGAGCTTGATTTGAAATTAATTTAGCTATCAAGTTTGAATTGAATACTGCAGAAAGTACTATTTGTGTATAATGATACATGAGCCGTATGAATATTGTGTGCTGTTTTTCTTCGTTTGAGTTGAGCTCTGTTAGTCCAATATTCAGCTTGCAACCTTAGTTAAGAGACTGAGCTAAATGTTGTCATGATGCCTGAACTATGAGGTTCCAATTCTTAGTTTGTGCCTGCTTCACGGTTTTAGTGAACTGATTTATTGATCGATATTTGATGGGGAAGAGGTGTTTTCCTGGAAATGTGTGCTTTCTGTTGTAGCATGGTGACTTTTCTTCCTTTAGCCACTATAAATATGATTTTTCTTTAAAGGTTATGTAGTCTGTAAAGAGGATTGATAAAAAATCTGCAGTGGTTGTTATCAAGAAGTGGCTCCTTGGGAAAAACTTTTACTTAGCTTGACTTTAGGCTTAATGAGCCAATTTAATTGATGGTGGCATTGTATTTCATGCTAAGGATACTTAATTGTTGGATGTGTATCTTGTTCCCACTCTATATGTTTTTGTGCGTGTCCTAGCTTATAATATCCTTTGATTCTATGGTTAGGATTCAGGGCAAACTAATCAGGGTTCATGACACAATTGAGTTGAAGTAGCTTGTTTTGCACAATTTAGAGGTCCAAATCAATTGCTTGCAGGCTAGGGCGATACATGTTTCCTAAAGTTGTACATTGTCAAAATTGCTTAATTTGAATTAGCTAATATAAACTTCTTGACAATGCTGCAAATTATAATGTGCATCAAATATCTTTCCCTAGTGACCCATGTGTTTGATATTATGTCGAAGAGGGAGATTTGGTGCTTATGTCCGATAAGTGGAGTGCAACCTTTAGATGTAGACCAAAAGATACTTGGATTGTGAATTACAACTTACTCACAATCATACTGATTGGTTATGGTTCAGGGCATTATATCTTCCACAGAATCCTTAGATGCTGTGGAAAAAAAATGACATCACATCAATTCTATATATCTATCGATCATCCTCAGCTCATTCATTTGCAGAGAAACAAATATACCATCCCATGAAAATTTCACACCCATAACCACCTCACCAGTTAATTTCAGTAATCAAACAAATTGGGTGTGATTGAACAAAAATATCAATTTTAAGCTAGCTACAGTCCTCTTGTTTGATTCGGCATACAACAAGGCATACAACTACAAACTACAGTATATAAAACTATGCACCAATCAGGGTTGAAGTGACTTTACAAAAACCATGCGTCTGTAAGGGTGTTCCAACCGCCAAACTTACTGGAAGAGTCTCTTGTGTCGAATGCTGTTCCCGTGACATTCCCAGCACGCTGCAAATATGATATTGTGTTGTTTATGAGACTATAGCAGCCAAACAGGAAGGCGGACTAAATATATGTTCGAGTACAAAACTTTGGATATAGAAATCTAATTCTGTAAGAATCAAAGTTAAATAGCAAGTGTTTGAATTTCTTTTTGGACTACACAACTTATGCTTTGTACTTTGAGAGCTTTTTGTTCAATGAAACAAAATTCTGATTTTATGAAACGCTACTTTTAAGTCTCTTCTTCGCTGAAAATTTTGTAAATCTTCATTTTAACTTAGAAAGAATATCAAACTTAATATCTAATGGAAAGAAGAGAATTCCATACTGACCTTATGGCATTGCTTCCTCTCCGAATCACACACAGGATAATCAGATGGGCAACACAGAATATGGTCCTTACAACACACAGCAGAATCCAAGTCGCAACATTTCCACTTAAAGCATATTCCAAGCAATCTCAACGCACAACAGCAAGTTTCTCCTTGGGAACAGTAAGTAAAAAGATCACACATAGTGGGACCTGGAGAAGGTGGCGGAGGTGGATTTGGGCTGGTCTTAGTCGGATATGAAGCTAGCATGTTGATACCACAAAGACCCTGAGAATTACCAGTGTTGCGTTGCATGTGAATATAACCGTTCATTCCCCAATTTGTACCCCAGGAATTCTTTACAATCCAATAATCCACTCCATTTTCTGAGCCATATCCTACTATTAATACAGCATGATCCAGAGAAGTTGAACATGGACCAGCGAATACTCCCTACCACAGAAGCAGTTGAAACATTTCTAGTTAATCATACTGAAGGCAAATTAGCGGAAATCTAAACTATCAATAAGATTGAACATTAACCAACAATGGGTTGGCCGAGTGGTAAAGACTTAGGATCAATGGGTTTGCTCCTCCTGTGGTTTCAAGTTCGGATTACAAGAACGGTTACTAATATTATTGGTCACGGATCGCAGGGCTTGCCCTGATTCGAAAGCCTTGTTTGAGGTTGAGAGACTAGTCAATGTAACTTCCCGGGTAACAAAAAATAAATAAATAAATAAAGTTTGAACATTGGGACCAACCTTGGAGTAGAACTGGAATGCTCTCTCACTACCACATATGCCTACACTCACAGGCTGAGCTGCAACAGCTTGCAGTAGCTGTTTCTCGTTATTTGGCGGGACATCTTTATAACCATCAATTGTCACAACATGCCTTTTCAACTGCCACATAAATGAATCGAAGAGCATGAATATACAGGAAAAGAAGAAACAGGCAAGTTTTAAATATGCAACATAATCAAGTAATGATTAGATAAAGCAGAGGAGACGAGAATCAGGCTAAAAGAGAACAATATTTTGATAGATAGAAGTGAAGGAGAAGATTGAACCATTACCTTTTGCTTCTTGCATTGTCCTTCCCGGCCTTGAAATGGATAGTCATCCTCAGTGTCAATTCCATGGTTATCTAAGATAAACTGATACGCATAGTCCATAAGTCCACCCCCACAGCCATCATTAAAAGTTTTATCACAATCAATCAACTCTTGTTCAGAGAGGCTGACAAGAGAGCCAGTCACAAGCTTATTTATACCTTCTACAGCTCCAGTTGCTGCAAATGCCCAACAAGCACCTAAACAATACAAGAAGAAATAGATTTATTTCTCTGAGTGTATGGAAAAGTATAATCTGCAACCTTTAGACTCAAGATCACAAATCCAGAATGGACTTAACTGATGACACTAATGAAGAAAGGACAACAAAACATCTTTTTGTCCTTCGTCCTTCCTAATATATGAGAGCAATAAGTTCAAAAACACATTGTTTGAGCTATGTCTCATCTTTATATCTTTTTATGTTTTGTGTACTCATTTAACAACAAGAAGCTAAAAACAGAATCGATAAAAAAAGTCAGCTCATAATATAATAAATAATTAGAAATTTATCAATACAGCTTATAACTCTACTCAATCTTCTAGTAGATTTTGTACTAAAATTAATTAAAAGATGAACGAAACTAGAATCAGATTGTTAGGGGTTTAGTGAATCAAACAAGATAACATGTTAGCTTCCACCTCATAAGATCATCTAGAATCTGTAGTGAAGATTAACATACCACATCTGCCTTGATCTTCAACATGTGTCACTGCTCCTTTCTTTCTCCAATCTATTGAAGCAGGAATATCATCTAAGGAATCAGGTTCTTGAACATTTCTCCGGTCAATATTAACGGCGGAAGCAGAGAGACCTAAACGAGATAGCTTGAACTCGTGGTGAGTGAGATCAGCAAAGGCATTAAGTGAAAGAGTAAAAGAAGAATTAGGCATATGGTTGTGTTGTTTAATAAAATCATAGTTGTCTCGAAAGACTTTGAGCCTGTGTTGCCTTTCTTGGTCTGATGAGTAGGTTTTGCCATGTTGGTCGCACCAAGCTTGGAAGAGCTGGGTGATGTGGGAACAAGAATGGAGAGAGATGGAGGACAATAAAAGAAGAAAGAGAAGAAGATAGTTCATTGGCTAGAATTAGAGAGAGGGAAAGGGTGGTTTGGGGTTTTTGATTGGGAGGATGTTGATTGGAATAATTCCTTACAAGTGTGAGAAGCCGAGCAAGTAGGATGCGGGATGATAGGTTTGGGAATGTTCCAGTCCGAACCAGCCCAGCTCCTAATTTCTCGAAAATATCAGACAGCCTTACTTTCCATGTGAGTTTTCTTTGTTCTTTATGAACAAAAAAGTTTTAAACTTTTAAAAAAAAGTTCACGCCACTTCGATGAAACGGAGGACCAATATCAACACACATAACTATCATTGGTTACCAATGTTAAAAAGCAAAAAAAAAAAAAAAAATTTCTTTTTATGAGTTTTAATGAGGGGTTTATTTGATTACCAATTTCATGATTTCGATTATTAATTTTTATGTACAAGTAACACTAATTGGATGATCAAATCATTTTGTTTATATCTCAAATCATATATTATAACACTTATACTATCACTCGAGTTATCTATAGATGCTTACGATATGGTATAGCAAAAATACATTATAAGTGAATGTTGACTTGATTTAATTAATGAGTATCTTTTACTTGATTTAATTAATTGTAGATGATTAAAAGAGCGTCATAACAAATAATCGATCGACCATATACCATGTGCTAGGGTAAGTTAAAATGAAAATTTTGATATATCACTGTACGCATATAAGGATAACAAGGAGAGTGGACGGGCACGTGTAGAAACGCAACGGAGACACTAACTGTTGGGGATCGGCTATCTCCTTGTACCACTTTGCTGCGCTCAAGATATCCAAACTATCCTTAACCTCCATTATTTTCGATCATCTCCTCTTTTCAAGCTATTGAGTTACCCATTCAGGACTCACCACACAACCAATCAATCTGTATAATTTCCGAACCAACCAACATTCAATTAGATTAACCGCTCGATCATGGACGTCGATCCTCGTCACTACGAAAATATTGTATGTTTTTAATCTTTTAACTTGTTTTCTGTATAATTTCATGAAATGAAATTCCGAGAATTTAATGATTGTGTTATGTCATTTTTTGTTTAAACTTACACTCATGCCAGTTTTCGTTGTTCAATTTCATTTGATGGTAAATTTGTCGGCTTTTGTTTTTACTAATGATTGACACCCTAGTTTCGGGTTTTATGATTTTGCTAGTTTATGTTATTATTCTATCGATGAAATTGGAACTTGGGTACTGTGGAAATAATGCGGTTGAGTTTGTTCTGCTTACTTTTTAATTGTGATTATAGGCGTCTGTTGTTTATTTGTTAATTATACAAAGCATTATCAGCTTTGGAAACAAATTAGAGTTCGGTTTAAACATGATTTCGTGAAATTATATTCTGAAGGTAGTGTTTATGATATACATTAGGTGAGTACTTCAAGGGCAGGAGTGCGGGGAGAGGCCTTTAGGTTAGCTATTATAGGATTTAAATAAGACTAAGTATACTACTAAATAGATTAAAAAGAAGGATTTTCACACAATTGAGTTAAAAGTTTTACGATTGTTGGGCTGTCGTCAAGTCCTTATTTGACTCCATCTTCTGTGGAAATGGAAACTCAACCTAAATGTTTTTTTGGGTACTTTTACAGCTTCTTGGCTTCTATCACCGACTTAGGTTTTTCCACAGATCTCATTTACAACTCTAGAATTTTTATTTTGCATCCTTTGTATATTTGTTTGTTACCATGATGAAACACCAGAACAGCACAAAAAAAAGGCTAGTTAATGTATTCTATAAAAACATATCTACAGCATGATTATCTATTTTTAACATCTGGGTTTTATCTTCCTTTGTCTCTTACAGGCCATCAGTGACAATGACATCCACAACATTGTCCTATCTTATCTTGTGCATAATTGCTATAAAGAAACTGTGGATTCATTCATTTCCTGTACTGGGATGAAGCAGCCTGCTGATTGTCTTGAGGACATGGAGAAAAGGAAAAGTAGGTGAAATTTTGCTTTCTCATATGCTGTGTCATTTGAATTGCATGTCTGTAAAATGCATGGAAGAAGTCCTAAATTATAAATTTCTTTTTGGATGACAGATTGTATAGATGTCAATGTGGGTAAAGTTGTGCTTTTGCGTGTTACATGCATATTTGCATCTTGGTCATTCACATTGAAACATGTCATGCATTGTTTACCTCACTAATTGGCTGCATATGCCCAGTAAATACTTTAATATGGCAGAGTGCTGAGTTTACTAGTTCAATTAAGTATCGAGATATGTTCATATATTTTGGTAAGACATAACTTAAAGGGAACTGGAGAATGTAGAACAAACAAGAATGGGTTTATCCAGCTGCATCAGTTTATCAATATTTATTGCTAGAGTATGTGATTGTCTTTTCCTCATTTGCAATTATGCAGTGAGATATGGATATATTTTGCTTGTTGTTTTCCTTATATGTTATGATACCCTGAGTTCTATTAAAATTTCTTCATAAATTCAGTTGGATGGTTGTCTTTGGCTAATTGCATTATGTACTCTCAGGTATTCTTCACTTTGCATTAGAGGGGAATGCACTCAAGGCTGTCGAATTAACAGAACAATTGGCAGACGACTTACTAGAGAAAAATAAGGACTTGCATTTTGATCTTCTGAGCCTACATTTTGTTGAGCTTGTTTGCTCTAGGAAGTGGTGAGTAAATTACAATGATATTGTTAGGAATTCCACATTGGAAGGGAAAGTGGTGGGCATGTGGGTTATAAGGGCTTGGGCATCCTCCCTCGGTAAGCCGGTTTTCTAAGGTGAGTTCTACCCAAGCCCATGAAAGACCCACCGCCCAACCCAATTGTTTGAGTTATTGGATGAGTTCCTATAAAATGATATCAGAGCATGATCTTGCGCCTACGTGGCAAGCTGACCTTGGGCCCGGCTACTACCTCGAAGAAGGGCGGATTGGCCCGAGGTAAGGGAATCTGCGAAGTCACCCAAGGGGTAAAGAGACCGACGGGGGTAAAAAGACCGACGTGGACGTCAATTGCAGAAGCGTGGTGGTGTGTTAGGAATCCCACATTGGAAGGGAAAGGGGTGGGCATGTGGGTTATAAGGGTTTGGGCACCCTCCCTTGGCGAGCCAGTTTTCCAAGGTGAGTTCTACCCAAGTCCATGAAAGACCCATTGCTCAACCCAATTGTTTGAGTTATTAGATGTGTTCCTATCAAATATCTGCAGAAAATATTTTTGAATCAGACAATTCCCATTCTAATTTTTCTTTAATGCCTGTGGCAGCACAGAAGCTTTGGAATTTGCACAAACCAAGTTGACCCCTTTTGGGAAGGTTCAAAAATATGTTGAAAAGCTTGAAGTATGTATCTTCTTTATGCAAATTATCTGATAAATATTTATTGTACTTTTTTTCCTTTTCCTTTTCTTCTTCTTTTTTTTTTAATCGGGAGAGAAATGAAAAAAAGTTTACTTTTTCCTTTAGGATTTTATGGCTCTGCTTGCTTATGAAGAACCAGAGAAATCCCCAATGTTTCATTTGCTTAGTATGGAATATCGGCAGCATGTTGCAGATAGTTTAAACCGGGCAATTCTTGGTTTGTTTCCTGTGTTATTCTTCTTCTGCATTGTAGATATTTATTTACAATGCATAGAAATGTTACATATGCGTATCTTCTTGCATAAAAATGTTATACTATAATTTTTGTCTTCGACCGTACAAATATGTATTCTTCTTGCAAAGGTCACATTCCTCAAATTATTGTTTAGGTGTTCTACATTCAATAATTTAATATACTCTTTCCTTGTAACTTCTGTAAAATGTCAGCACAAGCAAACCGTCAAAGCTATGCAGCAATGGAAAGGCTCATACAACAGACAACAGCAGTCAGACAGTGTTTAAGTCAAGAGCTTGGCAAGGTATTAAAATGTTTGTAAATTCTTATATTAGCTCATTTTTGCAGATATCTTGTTCGTTTTTAGTTGCTTCTTTACTGGTTTTCCCTTCTATTGTATTGGTTCCTTTATATATATATATGTGTGTGTGTGTGTGTGTGTGTGTTGTGTGTGGTTGATATCACACATAAGCATGTCTGGAAAGAATGTCAAGGAAAGATTATATCTTTGTAGAATGAAAGCCTGTTGTGGACGTTGTATCAGGATTGAGGCAGCTGTGTTATTATGATTTAAAGTTGATGTGGCATGAAGTGAATGCTTTACTCTCTTGATTTCTAATTTTGTAGGATGGGCTTCCTCCATTCTCTCTGAAGGAATTTCTCAAAAGCTGAGTGGTTGAAGTATTTTGAGCTTTGCTGGCTAGGTACAATGAAGGTTCATGTCTTGTTGCACATTTGGTTTTGTTGTAAAATATGGTCATGGATAGACAGTATCATGACCATATTTGTTACTACGGGCCTGCGGAGGTATGCTTCTCATGATTGGCCAGAAGGAAAGTAGAGCTGAGTTTAACTCTGCAGCAGATTGGTTGTTCTAGTGCTTTAGTTGATCCAAGGTGTGGCTTGTATATTTTTGCTTGATTTGCTCGTTAGGAATTAATATTAATTTGTAATTTAATGTCAGTTTTTTATTTGACAGAACCTAGGAATTACAGTTATTATGTTGTTTAATGAAAGTTTTTTCTTCGCTGTCTTTAGTGCTGAAGTACTGTTGAAAAAGGAAAAGTAAAGATTATTTTGTATCTGACTGACTTCAGTCTCACTATAAAAAGCGTAAAGAAATTTGTCTGTAACGTTTATCTCAGGAAACAATAAGTTACTGAGTATTTTATAAATATATTCATGTACAAGTGTGTAATTCTCTAATGTTGTAAATTGATGCAATATTGATATTTGAACTTTAAATAGTGTCGTTGTGGATTTCAGGCCTATCCAACAGAAGCAATTAATTAGTCATAGTTGGAGGATCAAAATTCGAACTGCTTGACTGCCAACGTCGTTTTAGTTTTTACAGAGTCAAAACCAATATTCAGCTTTCCCCTATTCATTTGATTTCATACACCTAATATATCAAATTTCTTTCATTGGGCTAGGACAGGAAAACTTAATACGATTAGTTGCAGACTGCAGTGGAGTCCATGTCATTTGGGTTGTCGCAAATTTTGAGCTTTAAAGCCTGTAGTATTTTGGGCCTATAAACGCCACAGGTAATCTTAGAAAGACATATTGATTCGGACTCAAATATCTGGGCGAGCCTGGCTTAAAATTGATCCAAAAGACATATGGACTCGAACCTGAAATATCTGAGCAACTCCCGCCTAATCAACGAGTATCT
>WYDK02036514.1:0-18976 GCA_009867345.2 Toxicodendron radicans | reverse complement strand
AATATGTAATTGAGAGAGTTTCAAAAATACCGTAGATTTTGCATTTTTGATAATGTGAGTATTGAGTATTGAGAGAAATTTTCACTAAGGTAAAAGCCCTTAAAGACAACTGTTATGTATTAGTGGTAACTGCCTTTCGCAGTTACTATGATATGTAACTCCTATGGGATCCATCGTGGGTGTCCGTCTTATACTATCCTATTACTCTTTAATCTCACAAAATAAAATAAAATAAAATAAGCGAGAACGATATTTTCCCACCCAAGGTTTGGCAAAACGACACTTTCCCACCCGTTGAGTTTCAAAACGACACTTTCCCACCCGTCGAGTTTCAAAACGACACTTTCCCACCCGTCGAGTTTCAAAACAACACTTTCCCACCCATAGTTAAATTTTGAGGTTAGTTTTAATAGCAAAAAGGGTATTTTTTTTAGTTCACACAAATAAATATTCTGTCCATTAATATTTTTTTTAACTTTATTCAATTAAAATAAAATTTTAAAAACTAACAAACACACCCCCACCCATGGCTGGTTATGGGCGCTACTTTGGATTGAATTTCCCGATCGAATACAAGTCCTCCAACCCCAAACAAGATACCAATCGAATTACCAGAGCACAAGGAAGAGATTGGTGCCAACAAAATTACAAAAAAAAAAGACTCCAAAAAACCAGAACACACCGACAAACAGACCCCAACACAAGCAAGGGCAAGTGGGTTGGTCGCCGGAAAACAACCAGATACTAGAGAGCAAAAGGTATTAGTTCTGTAGAGGACGATGAGCTGAATTCAACGGTGGTCTCAGAAAAAATTCCGATGAGAGAATAGTCTGAGATCTGAAAACCAAAGTGCACTCGAGCGTTGGACTTTTATTGAACACCTTGTGGGTGCTATTTTGCAATGAATTTCCTGATTGAATAAAAGTCCTCCAACACCAAACAACATACCAATGGATTCATCAGATTACAAGGAAGGGATTTGTGCAAAAGAATTGCAAAAATGGGCCACAAAAAAACTAGAAAACGTCGACAAACGGACTCCAGCACGAACGGTGGCAAGAGGGTTGGTCACCGGAAAACAGCAAGAAACCGAAACAAAAAAGGTAGGGCTTTGTAGAGGACGATGAGTTGAGTTCAACGGTGGTCTCGGAATAAAATTCCGATGAGGGAATCGATCGGAATCTGCAAAAAACAGATTGGGTAGGTGGGGGTGTGTTTGTTAGTTTTTAAAATTTTAATTATAAATATTAAAAACTAACAAACATACCCCTACCCAAGGGTATTATAGTCTTTTTTGTAATTTATGACTGTCAAGTAACAGTTTGACTAAGGGATCATAGAGATGGGTGGAAAAGTGTCGTTTTGAAACTTGACAGGTGGAAAAGTGTTGTTACACCAAACCTTGGGTGGGAAAATGTCTTTCTCCCATAAAATAAAGATGTTATGTTACTGCACTCCCTAAACGTCTAAACAAATAACAAAATTTTCATTGAAATCTCAAAAAAACTTAAATTTCCCAACTGTTAGTAAACCGTTAATGTGTTGTTAAGCTCTTTAATTCAATAATTTAATAAATATTTATGAAATTACTTCTATACCATTTATTTTAACATAAGATATTTATACTATTAGCTATTACTCTAATTATAAGGCAATTTTTGTTATTAATTATTCTTTAAAATAAAATATGGAAAATACTTTTCTCAAAGGGCTTACACATGTTGAAGACTTTAGGCGTCCCTTTGACTAATTACAATATTGAAGAAACTCTCCGTTTCTTTTCTTTCTACCTTCAACTTTCACCAACCAAACTCTCTCAATACGATTCATCTCCTTCTCTTCAATTCCAATTTCTTCCAAGAACTTTAAACAATCTGTTTTCTTTAGCAATTGCTGATTGGGTCACTGAAAGTGCTTTAAAATTTCGAACTTCTTTCCTTTTTCGATGGAGATTTTGGAATTTTAGTCCAACAAAGTTAGAAATGGAGAAATCGAACAGTGCGTTTTGGGCGTTTTTGTGGTCAATAATTGTTTTTGATTTGGTTTTGAGAGTTAGTTCTAATGCTGAAGGTATGTGTTGATTTTTGTTCTATTTGGTGATTTACTTGTGTTGACTTAGGAAATAAGTGTTTCTCTTGATATTGCTTCATTTTTTATTGCTGCTGTTTAAATGTTAACAGAATTAAGCTAAAACACAGTAGCTATTTTGAAGACTTTGAATGTCAATGAATGGGTTGACTTGGAAATTTCTGTTGAGACGCAAAATTGATAAAATTTCTGTTGAGTTGCAAAATTGACTTAGGAAATAAGTGCTTTTCTTGAAATTATTTCATTTTTATTGATGCTGTTTAAATCTTAGAAGAATTAAGTTGCAACATAGTAGCTATCTTGAAGATTTTGAGGATGGGTTGGCTGGGAAATTTCTGTTGAGTAGAAAAATGTATAAATTTAAAAGTATTGAAATTCGACAGGTGATGCTCTGAATGCGTTGAAGACAAATTTAGCTGATCCTAACAACGTTCTTCAAAGTTGGGATCCTACTCTTGTCAATCCCTGCACTTGGTTTCATGTCACATGTAATAGTGAAAATAGTGTGACACGTGTGTAAGTTTATTTATATTACTCAATTATACTACACATACATATTTCCATACATCATTTTTCATACATCCAAGCAAAAGATGATTGATAAATTTTAAATTAGAAAGTAAACTTTCACTCAATCATCTTTTATCACGTAATGATTTATGTAAATGATGTATATGTACATTACTTGGTATTTGGAAATTAATTTTCTTTGTAGTATATTTTAGGCAATTATGATGACCTTGTTCTTCGTTTGTGTTCTTCTAGTGATCTGGGCAATGCAAATCTGTCTGGTCAACTGGTTTCACAGCTGGGTCAACTTCCAAATTTACAGTATTTGTAAGTCATATGTCACTTGAGAACAATTACTTGCTAGGATTAAACACTTTTTTATTTTTGTAACTAAAGTTGGTATTAATAAGAACAACTTTGCTTGTTATTTTCCGTGTTGACATCAAGGCTTGCTCCTACAAGTGCGATATGGACTTAACTTTCTGATTACAATATTTAGTTTGATGAATTTCGCGAGGCCATCTGTGAAAGCTAGAATGCTCGTCGTTGTATATTTATAAGCTCTATAGGATAGTAATATCTCAAGATCATAATAATAATGTGGGTAGGGTGTTCCTGAAATGACCATGTTTTTATGGGTGGGAGTATTGTTCCAAGCTTTATACTATATGAGTCATGTATAAGAAATGTGTTATAGCCCCTCAAATGCTTTTTTTTTTTTTTTTTGTTTTTAGATCAATGTGTTGACCAAATGATGCTTTATAATATTGGCTCTAAAAGGATATAAGAATATTCCAATTTTTTTCTTCATATTTAGTTGTGAAATTTGTCTTATGCTTCTAGCTTTTGAAGATGTTCAGTTGTATAACCTACAAAAGTGGTGTTGCCGAGTGGTGGATATTAGTAACAGACTAATAGTAGTTTTATGTGTTTCTATTGAGCTTCTCGTTTCCCTTAACTCCACCTTTTCTTGAATTATTGAATCAAATTTCTATGCAGGGAGCTTTATAGTAATAACATAAGTGGAAGAATTCCAGAAGAGCTTGGAAACTTGACAACCTTGGTGAGCTTGGATCTGTACTTGAACAAATTAAATGGTCCCATTCCACCAACATTGGGCAAGCTTACAAAACTACGTTTCCTGTATGAGCACATATCTTTCTCATTACATTCTTTTTTCTGCATATCTCATGTTGCTTTATTTATTCAGCATTTTAGTGTCTATGGAGATGGCTTTTACAGTTTGAAAATTTTATCAGCCAATATATTGTTGAATGGACTGTATTGTATTTCTGGTGCAACAATTTGGAAAAAAAGAAAAGTTTCTGACGTATAATTTGCAGAGCTAAAGTACACAATACTTTTAGAAGATATAGCCTCACTGTTATTTACTAAATATGGCACTTCTGAAAATCTATTGGTGTTGATTTGTCCTTTTAGGATAAAATAATTCATAGATAATTGGTTTCCTTTAGAATTCTCATGTCTTTGAAAACTTGATTCGGATACAAGTGGCTGGAGTGGAGTTTTTATTGCTAAACATATTGTATGCATTACATCTAGTAATTAGGCATTCAAATCTTTTGTTGTGTAATACATGTTAAAAGTTGCAACCTGTTGGGTTCCTATGTCAAACTTGGTGATCTTTAGATCTGAAAAATATGTTACCTTTAAGCTAGAGTATCAACATATCTATACCAGGTGTCCTTAAGAAACATTAAATTATATTAGTTGAGTTGAAAATATGATTAAACATCTGATGTTTAGGAATGATATATATTTGAGTTGCTATTTGTACAATAGGAAGCATGATGTTTTATTGAATTTATTTTATTAGTCAAAAACCCAAACTTAAACGCGATCTACATGGTGGGTAATGTAGGGCACCATATGGTATTTCATACAGGAACTGTTTTGTAGGGGCTTAGTATGCCATAGTATACATTTTGGTTTTGTAATGTTAAACATCAAAATTGTGCAACATCATTATTGATAACATTCAATGTAATATTTGTAACATTATTATTTTTAGAATAGCAAAAGATTGCATGAGCCCTGGTATTAATTAATTTACCAGTTTTAGCGTTACAGTTGGCCCAGTAAAGTTATTGATTCAATACTCTGGTTTTACTTGTTTTGCAAAGAAGGTTAGAACTTAGGTTGAAGGATGAAACTTTTAGATGTATCAAATTAATTGCTTGGAGAACGATCCCTCTTTTTTCAGTAAATTTGTTACTTTAATAAGGACAAAAAGGCTCAAGAAAGATATTTTGTGTTTTTAAGTAATTTTATTTGATCATAGACATTTTAGTTATTGGGTGAGGGAAAGAAGAGAGATCGAGAGAAAAAGAGGAACGGTAATATTGTCATGGTTCAGCAGTTGTAGGACAACCTACAACTAAAATTGTTAAATTAATGTAATAAAAGTAGATATAGGAGTTTTCCTAGTAGTTTGAACAGTGCCATGAACAGAACCTATGAAGTGTGCATGAACAATAACAATTTCTACAGGAGTTTTGGGGTTGTAGAAAGAAGAAATTGAAAAGGAAAGAGGCAAGAACAAGAAAGAACATGATGAAGGAAAAGGAAGTATAAGAGAAGGAAGAGAGCAAGAAGATGTCAACTGTCCTTTCTTCAACACTAAGCTAAACAATTGAATATTTTGTTGATCAATATCTGTGAAAATACCAGATTTTTTGGGTATATATTGCCTTGTTTCACTGAACCTAATAAGGTAAGGATTTTTTAAAAACTGAGACATAGGAATTTTAATGGAAAAAACTTAACCTGTATCCACTAATAACCCTAGATTATTTTCACAACTTGACTCCCAATTTGTTGAAATACTCTTAATGTGCTGAAAGGACAACTGATATAAGCCCCTACCTGAAATGATAAAAATCACATCTATCAATGGTCGTAGAAGAGCCTCAAATAGAAATAGGAAAATATTTAAAAAAATAATAAAAATCGAAGAAACTAGGAAAATGTCCTTTTTACATAGCTGCATCCAGTGGATTCAATCAGAATTGTTATTAATAGACATGTTGCAGAAACACATTTCAATGACTAGTTCAGAATGAATGAAACATTATAGGATTACATGCATTGCACCAGTCTAGCACCATTATGTAAGTTCGTATAAATGATGTTTGTACATTGGGTCACGAGTGTTCTAGGCTTGAACTTTATAAAAAACTAACCCTGATTCTTAAAGCATTTTTCCTATGTTCTACCTAGTATTATTTATATTTTTGATTTGTCCAAGATAGTCATGTAACGAAGAGGAAAAATGAGGCTTTGAGTACCATTTCTGTTTCTGGAAATTTTGGTTTGAATGCGATTTTGTTACTAATAATGATATTGAAGCTAAACTGGCCTTTATTTGTAGTATGGTAGTGTAGAAATAATACTTAATGACAGTCAGTTGATTTGTTGCTTTTTAAATCTCTCTTATTTGAGGGAAGAAGAGAGTAGGATGTTCCCAAGTTGCAAGTTCTTGTCATAAGTAACGAGGCTTAGAAGAGCAGCAGCAAGATTAATGAAAAGCACAAGATATGTAGTAAAGTTGGAACTGAATACATGAACTACATCATAAGCCAAAAAAGGCACTGTATCAAGAGTCAATTCATAAAATCACCAAAATTATGTGAACAGACATTTTGAGCTAAGATGTGATATTTGTGGACTCTAAATTTCTCTTTCTGAAAAAGCTTAAATGTTGATTCTATTTAATCATTGAGCATTGTGTAAAGCTTCTTTCACCACTTTTATAAAAGGGATAATACTACACTTACAAAATTTATACATAAACAAAGTGATGTGTCATGTCATGATTGAGAGAGTGTTTTGATTTTAATTAAAAAGTTGACTTTACAAATACACTCTCCCAATCATGACATAACACATCACTTTGTTTATGTATGAACTTTGTAAGTATAGTATTATCCTTTATAGGAGTCTATGTGAAAGTTTTCATTTGCCAAGCACACATATTTTAAATGGCTGAGTCTTTTGAGTGGTCACTCCACACAGGAAGGTTGATAAGACCATATTATATCATCCTCCAAATACGGAACAATAGTAACATACTCTAGTTTGGGATAGGAACTCTAGGGTGGGGCAGTGTTGCATTGAAGATGTACTATGATCAGTGAGGCTCTGTATAAACTTGACTTATAAGCTTTAGTTTTCCTTTCCCCTAAATTCTAGTCTTTTGATTGCTTCTCATGCTTGTAACTCATAACCTATATTCAGTGTCTTACTTCTGTTCCCACCGATTCATGATTTGTCTGGAAAATGAGTTTCTGATTATTCAATTGTTGTTTCTTGCTGGAGGTTTTTTGTGACCTAGCAGTCTCAGTGACTACAAAGTATAATTTAGTCCTTGAGCAAATTATTGGCACTGTGCAGTGGGCTCTCCATCTCATATTGTGTGAAGAGTTGATATGTATACATTAACATGCTTTTTGTTTCGACATGTCTAGTTATCGGTATTGCTTCAATATGATTTTGGTTATCTGGAAATGACAACTTTTGGTTTTCTTGAATAGGCGTCTCAACAACAACAGTTTGTCTGGAGAAATTCCTCGGTCATTAACTGCTGTTATGTCACTGCAAGTTCTGTGAGTGTTATGCTAATGTCATAATTTTTTGCCACATTAAATAGTTTTCCCTTTCCCTCAATGTCCTCTAGCATTATATTTTGCTAGAATGTGACAATTATTTTCCCATGTAAAATGTAGGGATCTGTCAAACAATAATCTAACGGGAGATATTCCAGTCAATGGATCCTTTTCACTATTCACTCCCATCAGGTTTGTTACAAGTGAATCCCCCTGTTGAGTAGTGTTGGAAATACAGTGACCTGACGTTTTATTGAATGATTTGCTAACTTTAATATTTAATTTTTGCAGTTTTCAAAACAATAAGCTTAATGCTCTTCCAGTGTCTCCGCCTCCTCCCGTTCAACCATCACCAACTGGTGCATCAGGTTTGTGATTACATCAATTTCTAATAACCAGTTCTTGATTGACAGTGGAGTACATCCTTGTACCCCAAGCACTAGGGGTTTTTTCCTGTAATATTCTTTTTTAACTCTTCTTCCCAAATTTTGTCATTTTGACCTGATAAAATCATATAGTGATATATTGGCCTGTTATTATTACAATTTATTGACCTATTTGGTGTTTACATCTTCTCAAAACGTAAATATTATAGACATAGAAACTGTCACAAGCAATAATACTTTTGCGAAAATCAGATTGAAAATACCATGCACATCTGGCATCTCAGCCTGCAATGGATCAGTTCTTTAGTTTTATCAGCTCTCTGAGACGTGCAGACTGTTCGACTTTCTATAATTTGCCATGGGAATTGATAGTTTGTGTTAATTAATGTTGTCCACTTTGGCGTTGAAAATATAAAGATGCTGGGATTCAATTGTGAATTTTGATGGTTTTGACGTGCCACAGTTTCAAGTCTCCAAATGAGCATGAAAACTGTCTTCACCTGATCTTTCACACTGCCAAGTCAAAGAGGATGAAACAGTTTAATTCCACTGATTGCTTACTCTTGCTAGGGTTGCGCTTAGTTGAAAATTGGATCCTTCTGCTCATGGACAGAAATAACTGAACATATCCATATTTTTCTACTGTTGTACTATTAGGTAACAGTGCCACTGGAGCTATTGCTGGGGGAGTTGCTGCCGGTGCTGCTCTGCTGTTTGCTGCCCCTGCAATCGCACTTGCTTGGTGGCGACGTAGGAAACCACAGGATCATTTCTTTGATGTCCCTGGTTAGTTATCCAAAAAAAAAAGGGGGAAAGAGAAGGAAAAAAAATAGTGCATATTGATCATAAAGTTGTTTTATGTGTGATGCAATATACTCTTTCTTTTTTTTTCAGCTGAAGAAGATCCAGAAGTTCATTTGGGGCAGCTCAAAAGGTTTTCTCTACGTGAACTACAAGTTGCAACAGATAGTTTTAGCAACAGACACATTCTGGGTAGAGGTGGGTTTGGTAAGGTTTATAAAGGACGCTTAGCTGATGGTTCTTTAGTGGCAGTTAAAAGATTGAAAGAGGAGCGTACCCAGGGTGGGGAGTTACAGTTCCAAACAGAGGTAGAAATGATCAGCATGGCTGTTCATCGAAATCTACTTCGTCTACGTGGCTTTTGCATGACACCCACGGAACGATTGCTTGTCTATCCGTTTATGGTTAATGGAAGTGTGGCATCGTGTTTAAGAGGTATGCTTGTTATATCTTGTTGCACTGTTCATTTGAATTTTTTGTTTTTTTTCCGTTTCTTTGTTGTACTATTTGAATAATACTACACATTCAAATGCTCATACAAATTTATGTGGAGCAACTACATAACGGAGGGGTGCTTTTAATAATTTCAGAAAAGATTGGGTGGAAATGATATTTAAGTATCACTCCGCCTCACTCGGGTAGTGGGAGGGGGGAGTTCTATAATAATTTATTTCTCGTACATAAATATTCAGGTCACCAATTTTATGTGTCATAACAGTTTTAACCTTTTCAGTTTAATTACTGATGCAGTTTGACTAAAAGCCTATAGTATTGTTTACTTATTCTAAACTCTTTTAGTACAGTATTTTGAGTTTCTTGTGTTTATGATGTGAAATCGTTCTGTCATATGATGATGTGTTATCTAGAGCGGCAACAATCACAAGACCCACTAAATTGGTCCATAAGGAAGCGGATTTCGCTAGGATCTGCAAGGGGGCTTGCTTATTTGCATGACCATTGTGACCCTAAGATTATTCACCGTGATGTCAAAGCTGCTAATATATTGTTGGATGAGGAATATGAAGCTGTTGTTGGAGATTTTGGGTTGGCTAAACTCATGGATTACAAAGATACGCATGTTACCACTGCTGTGCGTGGCACAATTGGGCATATAGCTCCGGAGTACCTTTCAACTGGCAAGTCGTCAGAGAAGACTGATGTTTTTGGGTATGGGGTCATGCTTCTTGAACTCATAACAGGACAGAGAGCTTTTGATCTTGCTCGGCTTGCAAATGATGATGATGTCATGCTCCTTGATTGGGTATGAACTATCTGTTGCTCATCCACCCTGTTCTCCTACCATACTCCTACCTCACTCCAATCATATTTTGCATGTCAATTATACAAATGACTATACTGCCTTTCTTGCAAAATTATAGTTTCTTGTGATTTCTGGTTATTATTGCAATTGCTGGGCTAAGGGAGGTAGTAATAGCACACGGAAGCTTATTTTCTAAATTTATGCAGCGGAAAAGAGGAAGACTAAATAGAGGGTTTAAAAATGTAGATACCGTACATAATTATGGGAATTATACAAGTTTTTATAGCAGAATTATTGTTAAATCTATTGAACTTACATTTTAGTTCTTTAAATTTCTTTTCAGACATGGTTTCCAATTCCAAACTAATTGCTTGTAAGCTCTAGGCACAGACTAAACGTTTTTGACGGGTGATTTTGGGTATATCAGGATGATTGAACTGTCTCTGCCCTGCTTATTGTTGAATGATCTGGCATATTGTTAGATGTGGGAAAACTTTCATGTTCTTTTGACTGCCCAAAAATTGTCTCCTGGGATTGAATCTGTTTATGCTGATGAGACTTTTTCCTTCAGTAATTTGCAAAATGAAATTTATGACCAATGGCTCAGCTAGATTCTTAATTCTTGTGAATTAGAAGGTTTCATTTAGTAGTTGTGTAATTAATGTCCTTTGGAGTTTGTCATTAGTTTTGTGCTTTTTAGATCATCATTTGAGAAACAGTTCTTTCAACTTGTTTTGTTTCCTCTAATATTAACTTTGATATTTCAGGTGAAAGGACTTTTAAAAGAGAAGAAGTTGGAACAGTTGGTTGACGGCGATCTGCAGGGCAATTACATTGATGAAGAAGTGGAGCAGTTGATTCAGGTGGCTCTTCTGTGCACACAAGGCTCACCACAGGAGCGACCAAAGATGTCAGAGGTGGTGAGAATGCTGGAAGGCGATGGTTTGGCTGAAAGATGGGAGGAATGGCAAAAAGAGGATATGCGCCAAGAGTTTAACCACATTCACCACCCTAATACTAACTGGATTGTCGATTCAACTTCCCACATCCAGCCGGATGAATTATCTGGTCCTAGATGATACCTCTGTGCTTCCTTTGAAACCGAATTCTGTACTTGGAAAGTGATATTGATCCACATTTGTGCATATATTTTATGTTCCTTTTTGTTTTTTGTTTTTGTTTTTGTTTTTTTTTTTTTCTTTTCATTTTGAATGTCCAGTTTATATCACATATTGTTGTATCAGCTCGGCGATGTTGTAATTTCTATAGGGTTGCCAACTGAAGTATTTAAACTTTAGTCGCTAGCAAATAGGACGGCACCCACAAGTCATCTTTATGTATTCAAAATTTAGTAAAGATTGTTACACGAATAAAGGCATATTTCTCTACATCGGCTCCTTTGCTCTCTTCATTTTGCTTTTTATTTGTTATTTTTCCTATTTTTGTTGATACTAAAAGTCATGAATATATATCAACTAGAGGTTGAAATTGGCCTTGGCTTGGGTGGTTGTGGGAGCCAAATGTCATGTCAGGATATAAGAGTCTGAGGCAGATTCAATTTGCTTCTGGAGCGACACCTTCTCCTAACTTCTTTTTCAACAAGCTCACAAGAAAAGCAGGATGAACTCTGGATTCCAAATTTTAAGCTACAAGACCAATTTTTTGAATGACCAAAAATCTTAGCATTTTCACTTAGTGTGATAGAAACTTGTCGATAAGGTTGAAATCAAATAAACTGGATCACGAATTGAAAACTCCTTTTCACTATGACTTTTTCATTCTTGCTTAGCTAACTCATATCATATCATAAAATATAGTATGCACTGGTTTCTTTCTTACACCTTCCTTCCTAGTTATCTATCCATTGAAGACAAGTAAGAAGAAGATGATGAGGGGATTCATGTGCCAGTCCACAGCAGCAACTGATTATAGTAAGTGACATTATATTGTTTAATTATGTAGTTAATTGTATATATTGCAGGAGGTTCATTGGTAAAAGTCAAGAAACATTTATGATTTAAATACATGAACTAAAATATATTCATTTCTTTATGTTATGTGAAATTATGAATTGAGAATATGTCACAAAAGAAAATTTCATATATAGACATCCTGGCTCTACTACTTCCTCCTTTACTCAAGGTTTGTAATGTTTATGATAGAATTGTATCAAGTTACCCCAGCAGCATGGTCCAGGTTTGAAAATAAGAAATTATAATATTTTAACATCTTCTAATTATATTTAAATTTGTTTCCCTTCTCAACAGATTATAATAAATTTAACTTATCATATGGTTATTATTCTCATTTATTTTCTTTTTTTCCAAAATAAAATTGTTATCTTTTTATTAATGCAATTTCCTCACATAAACAAAATCTATAATTTTATTTTCATATTCAAATTCATAATTCAAACAGTTTGTATTTATAATTTAAGTGAGAAATGAAGACAATGTTACTGTCAAAGGTAACAATCAGATTCGTGTTTACAATTATGAGTCCTGTTATTAGGACATTCACCAAAGTTACGATCCAGTTTTTACACAACACAATAACATTGACAACAATTTTCTATCCTAATGAAAATAAAAATAAAAACACTAAGAAATGGTGGTTATTACTTTCTTTTACTTTTTGCTCGTGTTTTATTCACAGGCAAGTTTCGTGTCAAAGCTGCTCAAGCAGATGGTGAAAGCCTGAAACGCTGAGAGAGGATAACGATAATCCATGGTGAACATGTCTTTTCCGACTTTGCCAAACTGCAGAATTATCTTATCATGGTCAGGTGGAGCCGGTTGTGATGGAGTGGGTGCACCCGCAGCTTGCTGTGTGGCGGCAATCAACTGAAAATTCTTAACAGATGCAACGGTTACCCTTCCCCGGAAATTCAGGCACCAACACTGCAGTTGTTCATGCCATCTTGGGGCCTTGTTTTTGAGAATCAAGGGCCTCATTTTTCCATCCTCATTGTCATCATGAGGCCCACCAATTTCAGAAAATCGTGCGCTGCTGAATTCAACTGAGTGGTTGAGGGACTTTGAGAAGGAGATGCTGCGAAACGAGTCTTCAAGAGAGCGGGGAAGAAGCTCCGGCTGTCCAGGTACAATGCCACCTGCATCTAGTGCTGAGGCTGGAACTGAGTGCATGATACAATGCATCCTTCGCGGGCCACGGGTTCCAAGCACATTCAGCTCATATGTAATCTGGGCTATATTATAGCTGCCAGTCGGGACTTTTGGGGAAACCTTTTTGGAATAAAATCTACGACTTGTACGCCCAGGATGAGGAATATTAGCAGAGGAATATGGTGGCTGTGTGTCATATATTATGAATTTTGTCCCAAGGAAATTTGATCTGCAACATTGAACAGTTAGATTATTAAATGTAATGTTCTGAATAGAGACCAATTTACAGCCTTTATTTCTCACAATGAAAACTTGAAGCAAGAAATAAAAGAAATACAAAAAGGAAAAAGAAAATAATCTGAAAATCTCCAATCAAGCTTGACGCCAAGCCAAAAAATATGCAATATTTAACTTCAATGGAATTACGACAGAGTGAGAAGACAGTATATCCATACAAACATGTTTTATAATCCACTTCAGAACAGGTTTTGAATGTTTTCAGTCTGCAGTCTTACCTCAATTTTCCAATATAAGTACTGCTTGACCTTGAAATGTTGTCAGCGTCCATTGAGATTACATACTCTGTGAAAGTAGTTCGACGGGTCCTTTTTGCAGAAAGAAGAAATTTCCCGTTTTCAACTAATAAGGCTGCAAGAAAGGTAAAGTTTATCATGTCGTAAGTACAATAAGCAAGAAAAAGGGTAACCTCTTGTACTTCAAATCATGTCTGATAAATAAGGGGGTTGTTTCAAACTAGGAGATCAAAGAAAGTTTAGAGCTCATTAATTGTATATATTTCAGAGTAGATTAGAATATAAATTATAAATATGTACATATCCCAAAGGATTTTATATGAGATCAGATTCCACTTATACTTGAGTTTGCTCTCATACCAAATTCTAATATCTAAAGTATTCTCAAATTTCTTTTCAACTAACCTTATTTACAATATGACTGTTACACTGATAGGTCACATCCATGATAACCGGTATCAAGCATATAACATATATAATGATTAGTGATTAATACCCAGCATTTGGCAAGATAATATTGGACGCTTAAGTCATTAGCTGCATACTAGACAGCACAAGTTTTCCAAACACTTGAATTTAATTTCTAGGGAGACAACTTTTCTTCAGCCAGAGGGCATTGATAGATATCCTCCCAAAGACTCCAGAACATGTAATGAATTTAATTTCTAATTTCTAATTTCCATTCCGTATACTAAAAGACTCGTTTTTTATTTAATTTATAAGTATGATATTTTTCAACTTTACAGCATACATTAACTCATATATCCTACTCGGTCATTTCAATTGGAAATGCAATTAAGTTGATAACCTTATTAGTTGATGTATCATATGACTATAAGATTTGTTGGAAAAAGGGATGATAGCTACCCTTTTTTGTCTAACCGAATTAACAGTCATTCATTGGATTAAACAAACATATAACATTCGGAAGCGTAGGATATTTCATATTTATTTGATTATCTTCTAAAAGCATATTAATTAATCATTTATTCAATAATTTATCTCTATGGACATTGGGACTAGATTTCTTTTTTAGATAGGCTTATCATACTCATCATGTTGTTTGATGGATTATTTTATCATTTTTAAGCCCTATGAGTAGGCTTTCTACATATAAGTAGAAAAAAAAACTTGAATGATTAATGAAAAAGAAAAATTGCTTTCCTCCAATCTCTATCTAATTTCTACACTTTATTCTCTCTCCCAATTTTATTTTCCCTTTCATTTTTGCCGTCCTTTCCTAATTCAAAGATCTACAACCTCATAAAGATAACACGCAATGACGTATATGAATTAAATTTACGTTAACAAACTAGATGCAATGCTCACCAGGACTAAGACACAAAAAGAGGTGATATGTTAAATTAGATTTATCCCTTTTAATGAAGCATTGAATGGTTCCGTCACGTGGCCCAGGCTGCAAATTAAAAACCAAATGAAATTAGTTATAATTATCTGCAAATGCCATATGATGTAAAAATGTAAAAAGTAAATTTTAACAAAAATAATAATATTCTTCAAATAAATGTTTAATACATAAAAGAATAAATGTTTAATAGCTTGTATGAGGAAAATCAATTTTCCACAAGAATCCAAGAAAAACAACAGAATGAATGAAGCAGTAGGAACTACCTGCTTCAGGGAAACTGGAAAAGTAAGCTTCCCACAGAACTCTGGACTTCTAACAATTTCTTTGCACATAGCCCTCCAAGACCGGCAAACTGCAGCACATGCAACAACATGCTTTCGAGCAGGCCAAGAACTCTCACTGTCCTCCAGCCTCTTGATTACATCAAAAAGTAGCTCTGGGGGAAGACTAGCCCAACGACTGTTCTGAATTACATCAGGCTGGTCATGTAAATTATGTAAAGAACCATGTGATTTCCCTCTATGATGGCCCGTCAATCTAACGTCAAAACTCCGTCTAGACAAGCTCCCAATACTATCTCTTACATCACGAACTATGTTTCGGAAAGACATTTTACAAGTTGTGGAGAACCGTCGTATATATATCTCTCTCTTCTGAATGCTGTTGATAAATTATACTGCAGTTATCATGTGAGAAAAACAAAAAGTAAATTGAAAAGAAAAATAAAAGCAGCCTCACATGGACTTAAAAGACGCCTGAATAGGCCAACTTTATTTATATAACCTTTTGCTTTCATAGATGTATAGCATCATCCTTTTCAGGTCCTTAAACCTAACTTTCAACGAAGAAGCCACCTCACTTTTACTAAACTTATCACAACTATCATAAGAATTTACATATCTTGTAAGATGTAAACCCCCATCTAATAAAAAGATGACAAAGTATAACCCTAATCATAAAATGAAAGAAAAACTATTTTACCGAAACAATATATGAATTTAGTTGGCCAAAATTCCTACTAACTTGGAGAAGATAATACTACCCTGTTGATCCATGTGAATAAAATCAAAATTCATACAAATTCTTTTAATTTCCTTCTTCCTATTTTATATTCACACCAACATAGTTTGTATCTTACAGATTAAACGCATAGTGACTACAGTTTCTTTCAATTGCAGAAATGATACACCAAAACAGAAAAAGAAAAACCAAGCAAGTGAGTTCTTACCTGAAATAGTAAAAAAAACTGAAGCCGGTCAAAGCTCTACAGTATAATCGCAACCCACCAAAGATCTGAAAACAAGAAAACAAATGCAACAAAAATGTTAATATAAAACCCATTAACATCACAAAAGAAACAAGTGAAACAGAGATTTGGTTTGAGCCTCAAATTTACCAAAGAAAAAATGAAGCCTCTAAAAAATTGAAAATTTGTGAAAACAGAAATGAAATAAACAAGAGATCTAAAACTCTGAGAAAAAATCAACAAACTTTAATCTGGAAAGAAGAAAGTCAAGTCAGAACTGTAACAATAACACTTCTTATGGGGGGGAGTTTACTTTTGGTTGTGTTGTGTTTTCTGTTTTGTGTCTCTCTGACTCTCTCTCTCTCTCTCTCTCTCTAATCCGGACTCCAGAGTATCATTAAATTTGGTTTACAAACAAGAGAAAAAAATTGTTTAACTATTCAATTATATTTTATTTTATGAGAAAACTTCATAAATTACCCCTCCGTTTTTGCTAATCAAACTTATGACACTTTTGTGGGAAATAGTCAAAACCACCCCTGAAACGCTAATGTCATCCAATTCCGTTAACTAGCAAGTTGAAATTTATATTAATTACTATTTTATCCTCACTTTAAATATATTCCAAATTGGTTTTGCTATTTCCAAGATTCACACCCAGCATTTCTAAGTAATCAATTCGAAACTCTAACCAAAGTAATATTAATAATAATTTTATATAACTTATTATACAAACATAAAATATATATATATATATATATATATCATTTACACATATAACTTAATTTCACTAAAGTAGTGAACCAGTGATGAATCAAGTTTGAATCCCCATTAGAAGGAAAATCTTTTTATCATATTTAAAGAGAGTGAGGGCAAAATAGAATTTTTATAAAAATTTAAACTTGCATGTTAATGATATTAGATGGCAATAGGACTGAGGGGCGGTTTTTGCCTGTTTCCCTAAAAAATGTCGTAAGTTTAATTAGCAAAAAGGCAAGGGTAGTTTCTGAAATTCTCCCATTATATTTTATTTTATTAAAGATTTTTTTTTTTTTTTTTTTTTACAGTTGATACATGTGTGAAGGTGGCCCGGCTCTAAAGTTGAATTCAAGGGTGAAGCAAATAATGAATTGATCGGTTTGACTTTTCCTCACTAATGGAAGTTGCCATGATCCCCGCTTTAAATTTTGCTCTTTTTTATTTTTATTTATTAACATTTAATGGGGACCTCGCTTTAGGTTTGTCTTCATAAATAAATAGGCCCTGGATTTTTCGTAATCATCTTTTGACTCTCTCTCATAGACGTTAATTGACGGCAGAAAATAACTTAGAAGATCAAATGTCGAGTTTACCCTTATTTTGAAGTTGTTACCAGTTTGCCCTAGGGCTGTCAGCCGAACTGAGCTGAGCATCATTTATTCGAACTCAACTCGTTGGAAAATGAGTCAAACCAACTCGTGACCGGCTCGGTGTGTCTAATGAGTCAAACTCGTTTAGGGCTTGGCTTATATTATATATATTATATATTATTATCTTCTCTCTCTTATATATATATCTTCTCTCTTTCTTCAGCATCTCATATATATAATTACTATTTCATATTTATCTCATCTATCTCTTCTTCACTACTCTCTTCTTTTCTTCTATTTTTTTCCTTTTTTCTTCTCTTATTTTATTTCTCTTTTATTTTCTCTCCGCTCCAAATCTGATCTACTTGTTGTGGCGTCACCCCAACTCAATCCTGACTCTATAGCAATGGTTTTGGTGTCACACCCCTTCCCGATGCTTCTTACCCCACCGGATCTAGGCGCTCTGTGGGATTCGGATCCCGAAAGGAGGGTGAGTTTTTGAGAAACCTTTTTAGGAAGCCAAATATTTTTTTTCCATTAAAATGCAATATTCCAACTTTATAATACAGAGTTCAAAGGTGAAATACAACATTAGAGTATCTATATGTCAAGCAGTTATGCTGTAGTGGAAGAACATACGTCTGGTAGCCAACCTACTATGTGGAGGATGCACGCTTGACTCTAGGACAATGACCTGGGGGAGGGGGGGAGAGAAAAACCAAAACAGTGAGTGGATAATACATTTTAAAAATACAGTATACTAAAAATACTCAAATGCGGATAAAACATGCTCATACATACATCCTGCATACCCCTCTTATACAAACCTCCATCTCGATATTCGTAGGCTCTACCCTACACCTCCGGGTAGAGATACTATATAAAAACATCCCGATCAACATACTATCACCGTCAAATACTCTGAGGGTTGCCCATCGCACTCAGTATAGGTGAAACCCTCGTCTCGAGCTCACAAGCTTACACCTCGAGGATCGCTCAGCGAACTCCGGCATAGGTGAAGTTCTCACCTGTGACTCACCACTCATCTGAAAGGCATCAGGCTTACACCTCGAGGATAAATCCTCACTGAGCCCATCTCTCATGAGGGAGGCATCAAGCTTACACCCCTAGAATATATCCTCACCTGAGCCCATCACACGTCCGTTTTGTCTCGCAAAATACTCAACAGGCTTACACCCCGATAATATATCCTCACCTAAGCCCATCACTCATATGGGAGGCATCAGTCTTACACCTTGAGAATATATCCTCACCTGGAGCTCATCATCGGTAGGATGGACTTTCTCGCATGCGCGTGAGGAACTATCACATCACCCGATCCAATCCACACATATATAGAAATATATTTACACATACAAGCTTATTTGCACCTGATGTGCAAATTTTAACACTCGCTAGCGCACGAATCACTAATAGCTAGCGATAAGTATACTCCCAAGGTCGATCTCTCGCGGAATTGCAGTGGTCTAAATTCTTAATTTGTTTTCTTTAACTAAACTAAACAATTAATTAAATCCTAAACACTCTAACCAAAAGATTTATGAGATTAATCTAAAATAAAACTATAAATGAATTAAAATTAACCAATGCAATCTGCTGAATGCAAATTAAATCAATGAGAGTGATAGTAGGGATTTAGCTAACTTCTCAATCATGTATTGA
>WYDK02036473.1:0-19000 GCA_009867345.2 Toxicodendron radicans | reverse complement strand
TTACAAAACCCTAATTGTATGATGATATGCAAATTTCATGCTCAAAATCATGTTTCTCCATGTCATGCATCCTACAACTTGTTCCGAGGATGTCATCGTTTCATAGCTGTTTTCCAATTACTACCATTTGAGCATGAAAGCCCTCAAGAGATTTTCACCTTGACATCTGGTGAGTTGATAAGATTTTTACAGCAAGTGGAACCAACTTTACAGTAAGCCGAACCAACATGCACATCAAGTGGGATCTACAGTAATTGTCTCTCAAACCCCTATAAATACGATTGCACTAACCCCGCAAAGGGGGTCGACAATCCGAGAATACTTTCTCTCTCTAGAAAACAGTTCACTTGTAATACAAACATTTGTATTAGATCAGTTGATATATATATATTGTGATATCAATTTAGTTCGTTAGCGAATAGAGTTTCATATCACTCAATCAGTAATAATATTAGTGGATGTAGGAGTTGCTTTTAAGCCTCTGAACCACTTAAAAATTTCTAGTTGTTATGTTCGATTTCTGTATGTAAGCGATCTAGCTTATCTCCACGACCTGCAAAATCAATAGATCATATACATGTTCACCCCAGTAAATTTCGACTAGCTAATTCGTTTACGACTGGTCTGTCCATCAATTAGTTGGCGGTGTAAAATTACCCCGCCAACAATTTTTATATTTTTCATCTATATTTAATGTATGCAAAAATCTTGGTGATAAAGTTTTTGATTTTCTTTTGAATTGGTGAAACATTTGATTTTGTAATTGAAAGGAGGGTGGTTGAAATGGCAATGGTAGATTCCAAAATGGGTTTAGTTCAGGTGGTGAAATAGTGAATGGTCTAATTGGAGTGACGTTACAAGACATTGACTGTTGGACTTTGGGTTGGCCAATATTATACTTTGCTCTTTGATTCTTTGAAAGAGAAGTCTCTATGTCGCGATTAGTGTCAAATCTCGTACTAAATTTTCATCATCACAAAAGTAAAAGGGTACTATGAATTATTCCATTGAGCATTTTATAAAACATTGGATGAGAGGTATTTTATGAAATCATGCTACATCGAGAAAAAGGAAGTGACCAACAAAATAAAATTTTCATAGAATTATGTATAAATAACATTTCTTTTATAGACTTGAAACATAAACATAATCGATGAATGTATCAATAACATCCATGTCATGACAATCCTCTAGTGGGATGGATCAATTAATTAATAAATTTTAAAGAATTTCAAGGGAATTGTTATGTTTAAAGAATTTAAATTATAACAATTAATTAATGTATATTCCTATAATAAATAATTAATTTAGATATAGTTAAAATTTATTTTTATAAAATTTGACCAAGATCCTCTCCTACTACAAGTTCTCTGGAACAAACAGATAAATAATAAATAATAAAGGTAATCTGACAGTTACAAAGTTAATCACTTATCTTAACCACCAATTGATCCAAAAGGACGGCAATTTATTATTAAAAATAATAAGTGCTTAACACATAATGACAGAATTTTTCATTGATTTAATAGGTAGAAAATGGGACACAAGTTAGCGACAAAATATTTGGTTGATGATTTCATTGTCTCATTCCAACTTTAATTATATAATTAAATTGATAATCTCCAAGCTTCAAATTAATTGTCATCTTCAATAACTATGATCAATTCGATGAAATCACTATCATACTTTACTAAATACATGGATTTTTATAGAAAATGCTTTTAAGTAAGAGAACTTCATACATATATATATATATATATATAAATTTATCCCCAAATTATATTTATTTGTTTTTACTATTTTTTTTTATATAAAATAGACGGATAAACATTTCAACAAAATGAAAAGCACCCAAAATATCCATTTGGTTTAAAATAATATTGTTATTTTTTTTAATCTTTAGAAAATAGTTTAAAAACAGGCACACTACATTGAGGGGAGGATTCAAGGTCCCTCCTTTATATTCATATGTTATAGTGGCTCGGAATAATGATAATATACAATAATACCATACATATAAAATTGAAAAAATTACGATCCCAACTTTTTATGTATAGAATTATTATAATATATAAATACAATAATACTACACATACATCACTCACATACATCATTTTTTATACACTATTATGTGGTAAAATATAATTGATTAATTGATTTTAAATTAAAAATAATTTTTTATCCAATCATCTTTTGCCATATAATGGTATATAAAAAATGATGTAAGAAAATAATGTATGTGTAATATTACTCATATAAATATAGGTGGTATGAATGTATCATTCTTGAAAACCTAGTTAGTAAATACGGGTATGACAAAAAAGGGAATGAGAATTTTACGGGTATAATACGACAAATGGTGAAAAATACGTTAGTAAAAATTTGGCCATAAAATTCGGATACGGGAAAAATATGATACGGGTATATACGAGTTTAATACGACATATTGACAATAATACGTTTTAAAAAATACGGCAATATCAATCCTTATTTTAGCACTTTTCATGGACCACCTGAGTAAAATAAATAAATTAACTAGAGTAATACTACACATACATCATTTCTATACATCATTTTCCATACATCATTATATGACAAAAGATAATTAAATGATTTTAAATTAAAAATAAACTTCTAATCCAATCATCTTTTGTCGTATAATGATGTATGAAAAATGATGTATAGAAATGATGTATATGTAGTATTAATTAATATATCATTTCAAATGCAAAATATTCAATTAATCAGTAGTCATTAGACCTAATAGTATAACCTTTATGACCTCATAGATTGAGGAATGGATTGAAGAATTAAAAAGAGTTAAATATTAAAGAGTTTTGATTCAAGTTGTAGTAAAGGTGACCACCCAACCTTAAAAATTTGAAAAATTCGGCAAAAATTCGGATATGACAATAATGCGCGAATAATTCACGAATAATATGACTGAGACATGTAATTCACGAATAATACAATTGATAGTATAAAATATGATAATTCACGAATAATACCCGAATTTATTAACTAGGCTTGAGAATAAATGAGAAAGAAAAATACTTAACATAAAGACATGCACATAGGTTTGTGATATGATTGATATGATGTTTTTGTAGTATTTTAGGTGGTTTGTTTTAATTTTTTCCATTATTCTATTTCAACAAATATCAAAACACATTTTTCCATTAATATTATTAACAAAATCTTATTAATATCAATACACGTTTTTTCATAAATATTATTTAAATACTATCCAAATCCAATCATATTTCAATAAATATCAATACATATTTTTCACAAATATTATCTAAATACTATTCAAATAATACACACCCACTATTTATCAAATACTATTAAAAATGTTATTCACAATATTACTAAATATTTAAACAAATCCAATCCTAGATTTTTTTTAGTTTTCATCTATAAGTACTGATACACATTTCAAAAGATATATTAAATTTTACTCTAAATAATATATCATCTTATTTCATATTATCACTTTATTTATATTAGAGTTAAGATATTATGACTTAAATTTTTAACTTAATTATTTTGACATTGTTTGTGACCTGTTCATTTTTGTTAATCCAGTGACGTTGAGAGATTCTTTTGATAAAAAATTTGGTTTACGGTGATATGATGACGGGGTATAACAAGTTTATGCATTAATGATATACGATAAAATTCTTTCTATATTGATACTCTATATAAATATAACTTTTATATAATCATAAAAAAATTTAGTTTAACTTAAGATAATTATAAATAAAAATAAATTCTATATTATAATAAATTATATTTTTTATAATTTTCATCTTAAGAAAGTTGCTTTTACATAGTAATAATTATCTATATATTAAAAAAAAAAAATGTTATGTTACATTAAATATTTTAAGATTAAATAAAATATTTATCTAAAGATGTTTGAGACAATAATTTATGTTTTACAGTTATTACTATATCTTTGAACTTTCAGTTACGTAATAACTCGCTAACATAAACATTTTCTTGTTGAAGCTAAAATATTTCTAGGTTCTTAAGCATGTTTAGAGCTTTGTATTTTCGTACTGTCATCCTCAAGATTATCTCATTCATCTTCTTATCTAATTGCAGCAATGATTTATTATTTAGTTAAAACATACACGACTTGTTGCTCATTTGGATGATTAAGGAAGACGTTTTAATATCCATTTAATTATTATAGTGTAGTGTAGTGTTGCCCATGAATACATGTACTAGTTTTTTAAAACAATGTCTATCTTTTTTACCAATGATTATACTTTAAATTTGGCATGCTCCATTAATTAATTATTAATGTAGTGCATATTTTACCTCTATATCACCTGCAATAAGAATAACTAAGTTAAAACAATAATTTTTATAACTACACATATATTAAATTATAACTTCTTTATTATAATAAATTAATTTAGTCTCATCATTATAACTAAAGAAAAGTTTTATTGTATTATTATTATTATATTTAATAACTTGCAATTACATTTAATTTAGAGATAAATGACAATAAAAATTTATAAGATGACATAAATTCATTAATCGGTTGATATGGTATCTGATGTCATTCTATATTTTTCACTTTGAGATTATGGCATTATTCTTTCATCTCGGTATAAGTAAACCTAAATTTGTACATTATGTATTCACTTCATCCATGGAACTCTTCTCTCTTCAATCCCTCCTTTTCTTCTCCCTCCTCTCTCTCTCCCTCTACTTCTTCACTTCACCAAAACAAACCCCTAAGAATGGCTTCAAACGTTACCCTTTACTCGGATGCTTACCAGGCTTCATTAAAAACCAGCACTGCCTCCTTGAATGGACAACCCAAAAGCTCAAAAACTACCCCACAAACACTGCCGTAATTCACAATCCCGGCAAAGTCCACGGCGTCTTCACTGCAAATCCTTCCAACGTTGAGCACATCCTCAAGACTAACTTCGAAAACTACCCGAAAGGCGACTTGTTCGTTTCCCATCTTGAAGATTTGCTCGGCCGAGGAATCTTCAACTCCGATGGTGAGCTCTGGAAAGTTCAGCGCAAAACGGCTAGCCATCAGTTTAACACAAAATCGCTTCGAAATTTTGTTGTTGAGAATGTGAAGTTTGAGACTTGTGCGAGGTTGGTGCCCATGCTGACAAAAGCTTCGGAAAGAGAAGAAGTTTTGGATTTGCAGGAAGTTTTGGAGAAGTTTGCTTTTGATAACATTTGCAAGGTGGTGTTTAATGTCGATCCCGGCTGTCTCGGCGGTCATGGAACCGGTGTTGGTGCCGAGTTTATGCGTGCGTTTGAAGATGCAAGCACGCGAAGCTGTGGGAGATTTAGGTATGCTTTTGAATTTCTATGGAGGTTGAAGAAGTTCTACAATATAGGATCAGAGAGAGAATTGAAAAAATCGATTGCAATAATCAATGACTTTTCTGATAATATTATAAGATCAAGATTGGAAGCAAAAAAAGAAAATGAAAACGATCAGGATTTATTATCTCATTTTATTGGAAGTAATTATAATCCTGATCTGAACTCACTTGAGCTTTATCGAGATATGGCGATGAATTTTATTCTTGCAGGACGTGACACAACATCGTCAGCTCTAAGTTGGTTCTTTTGGCTATTATCGTCTCATCCAGACGTCGAACAAAACATATTGAAAGAGCTTGAATCGATTCGGACAAAAAACCAAAAAATAATAGGCCAGTCTTATGGGTTTGATGAGTTAAGAGAAATGCATTATCTCCATGCAGCATTATCGGAATCGTTGCGATTGTATCCACCGGTACCGATTGATTCAAAAGTATGTTGCAACGACGATAAATTACCGGACGGTACTTTTATCGGCAAGGGATGGCTTATATCATACCATGCATATGCAATGGGGCGCATGGAGGGCATATGGGGCAAGAATTGCCATGAATTTTTGCCTGAAAGGTGGCTTGAAAATGGGATGTTTCGGCAAGAGAATGCTTATAGATTCCCGGTGTTCCATGCCGGGCCAAGAATGTGTATTGGGAAAGATATGGCTTATATTCAAATGAAGTCAATTGTAGCATCTGTGATTGAGAGGTTTATTGTTGATGTACAGGATAAGAACAAGTCTCCTGAGTATGTTTTATCTTTGACATTAAGGATGAAAAATGGATTGCAAGTAAAAATGAGGAAAAGATCTCAGGATTTCATCAATGAATTACGTTAGGATCCTACATCTACCAAGTACGGGATTAGTGAGTGGCTTATTAATTTTTGGCTTCCTCTCCATACAAACCGGTTTTAAGGATGAGTTCTACACAACGTGTTTGTACAATTGGTATCAGAACTAGCCCTCGTAGTGGATGGCGACTTGGGAGGGGCGCCGCGGGCATCAACTTCCCTTACAAATCCGTTTTACCCAAAGAATATTAACAAAATTATATGTTGTTTTGTATGTGATATAAATAAACAGAGAGTTCTATCTAGTGGGTTGTAACAAACTATGTTGTTATGTATGTGATATAAATAAATACTTTTAATTTGTTAATATAAGGAATCAAGAAAGAAAGAAAGAAATAAAAGAAAAGAATATTTAGGGTTTTTCCTGAAGAGTGAATTGATTATCAAATTGAATTAATTTTTTTAGACATCATCCACTTCTATAATGAAATTTAACTTAAGACTATTTACATTCTTGTATATTCAAATATTTAATTAACTCATCTCTAGAAACCAAAACCTGCAAGCCAAAATGACCGCTCCTGAAACCAACCAATTAGCATTGGAAACATAGAGAGAATGAGCATCACCAGCACTTGCGGTTGGTGCCGTGGGGGAAGAAGTAGGGGAAGAAACAGAAGAAGAAGACGATGAGGAGCTCGAATCCATTTTTGATGTCGGTCCTGCCGCAGAAAGAGATGGAGATGAATCTAAAGTGGCAGATGAAGCCTTCCCAGGAGCAGCAGCAGTCACCATTATATCACCTGTGTATTCATGAGCTGCTGATCCCAAGAGGGCAAAGATTGTGAAGACAGTCGCAGCACTCTTAACCATAGCCATTGCTGAGTTGATTTATTGTACAATTTATTATACAAATCAACTAAGAGTGAGATGGTTGTTAATTCTTATTTTAGTTGACATGATGCTAAACTTTGTTTGACAGATCTATCACATTATTAGAAATGATGATATTGCATATATAAACACTTGTTGCCTTATCAACTTTTTTTTGGATATAGATTTATTTTTGAAGAAATTTTCTGCATAATGATGTTAAAGATCAGGTTTAAAAACTTGTTTCTAAATCCTTAAGACATAACAATAGTTTTTATATTTGATATCGGTTTTAAAAAGAAATCGATGTTATTATCTATATATACATCTAATAATTAAATAAGTTCACGTGTTTTTATTTAATAATAATAATTAACCGTTAGGTAAATGTAACATAAAAAAAAATGGCAAATGAATGAATAACATTCTCTTTTTCTTCCACAAACCTATATATATATACTACCTTTGGTTATCAATAATCTAAGGCAGTAGGGCAGCAGAGTTACATGTTCTAATTTTATGATTATTTAAAGATCTATATATTGATGGATTGATTGATCATAATTTTATTTATAATTCTCTAGCCCTGGATATAAAAGGAAATAGAAGAAATTTAAGTTTTCAAAACTTATAGAGCAAAAATATATAGTTGGGTACATGGAACTCCTATAAAGTACTAAAGCCACAGGATCGAAAAATTTCAAGGGCTTTTGCCAGAAAGTCTCATTCAATTCTATCATAGAAACTAAATATGTATTTGACATGTGAAGGAAAACATGCAGGTTTCTTTACATAAATTTGATAATGCAACATATAACCAAACAAGCAACTAGACAACCTCTTAGTAGTCCAAACTGTATGTAACATAAGTGGCTGGACATCTTTTGAAAGTTTCAATGCTCATCTCTGAGTTCCAGTTAATGTCGAACTAAATTCTCGAATCTCAGTTGATTTTTCACATAGATTTCAACTTGCTTTTGGTAAGTAGATAAGTACCCTTTAGGCATCATAATTCTCTCTATTCACTGCAATTTCTCATATTGATGGCCTATTCCTCCTGTTTAACTCTAAACATTTTTTTGCAAGGTAAGCTACTGCCATTAGCTCTTCTTTCCGGTCTTCCCCAATCACTTGAGCGTCAAGAGTATCGGTATTCCTCCGACTATGAAATGAAATAAGCAATTACATATATATGTATTTTGCTCTGACCTTTTTATCTAGTAGGATGTGGAAGACTTGACATCTCTATGGTAAATGGGTACTAAAGCTGAAGAATGAAAGTATGCAATTGAACTACAACCTCTATGGCTATGCACAATCGAATTTCTCAAGACATAGAAAATTACATTGTTTGATCTTGGATAATATGGAAATTAAGAGTTCAAAGTGGCCATGCTTCGATGAGCCAGCCCCGACGCCATTTAGGTGTCGGCACACGGCACAAACATGGAGCGGGGCTATGTTTCAACTCCTTGATGATCCTAGGAAATCAAGGGCAGCATGAATTCGCATCAGTGCATATGTTTTGCACCGACCCATGGGCTGGTGTCGAGCCACATTATCCCGGACAATTGTAGCCCGACAAACTGTCAGCGCTAAATTGTGCGTCGGGAAAGACCAACCCCAACGTAAAATTGTTTTTTCCAAGATTGGTTCTATGTCAACGCAGACCTTAATTCTGGTGGTGCTGCTTTGTAATACTTCGTAAGACCATAAAGCTCCAAGAATTATAAGCAAAAGTCCTAAGCGTACACTCGTACCTGCAAATTATGTATTTAAATTAAGGCATCTTACCTTACTACATAGAAATGTTGAATCAAGCTACAAAACTTTACCTATTATAGCTGGTCTCACCCATGGTTTGTTTTCAACACAACCAATTCCACCTTTACGACCATCACCATTGAATCCTGAAGGGCAAGAACATAATTGGTAGTTCCCTGGTGTGTTGGTGCAATTTTTGACATAATCATTCAGCCTGTTGATGCCTGATTTTGCATCAATGAACAAGACATATGAAAGTCGCTGCGAATTCACACGTGTTAGGTTAATTGTTTAGGGCGTTTGATTTCTTTAACAATTCTTAAATGGAAAATTATAATAAACGAATAAAGATAAATTTTTAAAGTAGTTCAGAGGCTAAAAAGCAACTCCTACGTCCACTGTTCGTGTATAGATTATGAGGTTACAATTGAGATCGCTAACGATCTGAAGTAACGAACTCAATAAATCTAGAGAGAGAAGTACTATTCTGGAGCTCTTTTTGGAGAATTTGTAGAGAGAAGATCCTGAATTTTGAATGAAACACTTCTACTTATAGTGGAGAGACTTGGGGGTGCCACCTGTTGAATGATGTCACAGATCGCCAGCACAAAGAAAACTTCCGTAAACTTCTTTTTATGGGACAGTTGAGACTTTTTTTGGCGATGTGCATGACATCTACTTAACAACTGTAATCATTATCATGCTAACATCTTCCATGAACAGGTGTCATCGTCTGATAGGTCAAGTGACGTCATCACTATTCACATTTATTTTTACACATAACAAATACCCCCAAGTTTTTGGAGTTCGAGATAGGAGTCTTAAAACTTCATTTCTTTAGGCGATTTGTCATTATAACCTTGGCGTGAAGTGTAGGTTGTGGAGATATTCAGAGCGATCTAGAGCTTACATGCTGGAGCTGACGATTTGGAGTTATTGATATGGAGCTTGCGATCTGGAGATTACGATGTGGAGCTTGCAATCTGAAGCTAACGATATGGAGCCTTGGATCTAGAGATAGAATCATACAACGATCTAGAGACATAATCGTACAAAATGAATTGTATAAACGATTCAAACACTTTGTGAATTTTTTAGACCAATTAGAACTCTGTTGAGTGGTCTTGAATCACTTCATATTTTGGTCAATACAGACTGTCTGTCATTTATGGGAAATCCAATAATACATTAAATGCGTTACATGTGCATTTAATGAATGTTGTAATTAAAAACATTCTTTGAGACACATTTAATGCAACATATGACAACACGTTGATTTGAACGTAGCTCACATGCCCCATAACTTGACAGTTACTCTTCCCGTAGATCGACGACACATGGCCACATTGAACAATCATGATTCATCCTTTCTTGAACACAAACTCAAGAGAGGGAAACCGCCACTGTAGATCGCTGACAGTGGTGTTGGTGAACGATCACGATTCATTCCTACTTGAATATAAACTTCAGAGGGAAAAATGAATTGTCGTTTTCCTTACGCCAAACAACCCTTTGCCATTTTTTGTTCTTTGATAAAAATTTCAACTTTCATTCATTTTCCTTGCTTACCTTCACTTTTCCATTGAAACAAACATTTTCTTGATCATTTGGAGACTTGTTGGTGATGTTCTTGCCCTTGCTAAAGTTCATTGCTGAGAAGGTATATCTTTTTTTCCTTATTTTCTTCTCTTATTCTTTTTCTTTATTGGTGTTGTGTCGAGTTGTGATGTCTTTGAACTTGTTTTCTAGAAAAAAGTATTTTGATGATTGTGTGTTGATGACGACGACGACGATGTTTAGATGTAGAAGCTAGGGTTTTTTGGGATTAGAGTAAGGCTTTTCATTTTTTCGAGCTTATCTTGTTTTTTTTTTTTGAAAAAACGAACTTAGGGCTTTTAGAACTTTTCTATTTTTTCAACCCACATCGTCATCAGAAACGCAAACATGGCGTTTATAGACATTAGCTCATCTTCGAGCTCGTCATCGACCAAGTCATCATTTTCTGATTTCGATTATATTGATCCGCGACGTCCCTTACACATTTCACCCTTGCATATGATCTATCCAAAAAAATTTCATTGCACCCACGATCAAGGAGAAACATCTAATCCTCGACCAACAAATAGAATGGTAGACGATCAGAATCAGACTGTCAACGAACAAAGAAACGCGAACATTGATGAGGTCAAAATCCTGAATACAGATCCTCACGATGTACCCCTAGCCTGGGGGCCTTTATCCCATCAATGATCATGACTTTTGAACTAAAATAGGTTTAAACAGATACGTGCTGCAAACTTCGATCTACAAGAAGAACACATATTCAATGAGACATCCCCCCTTGGGGATGGCAGGGATGTCTGAATCGATCTTCGAGGCAAGAGCCACCTTTCCTTTGCACCATTTCATCAATTCGGTGCTCAGATACTTTGGATTGACTCTGATCCATGTTACCCCTAATGCATACTGAACTATGATTAGGATGTACATCGCTTGCATGGAGAACGATCTGGACGAGGTGACCTTAGAACTTGCTTGTGCCTACGTCATGAAGAAAAGCAAGAATGATGGCTTTTTCTAACTCGCACTTAGAAAAACCATCAACACGAGTATAGTTGATGCGGTGAGCAATGCTGATGATTACACATCGAAGTATTTCTTCTTCAAGTACGATGATATTTGACACTTTAAAAAGGACCCAAGTAAGTGTTTTGCTATTTTGTCTTATAACTTCGCAAATTGCATTGCTTCACTTTTATTTTAACAACTGTTTTGTTCGTTGTAGTAAATCGATCTAACTCATATCGAAACCACGTAGATCGTAGCCAGATGTTGGCATTCGGCAAAATTCCTATTGAGAAGCATACTTGTGCGAACCTTCTCGCAAATGAATTATTGAAGAAGTATCAATTCATTCATCCAGGTGTTAACTTTAAGGAGACCACAACAAAACCAGGTAATCAAGATCTTAAATATGACTACTAACTTTTATAATCACGATCTTAAATATGACTGCTAACTTTTAAAGTCTTGTGACCAGTGCGTTGACTCGGTGAAGAGCAAAGAAGACCACCAAGGCCACAACCAACTTGATGATTCCAAGAGTGTTGATGTCGGGCATTCAAATCAAGAATCAACTGATCTCCCTAAACAAACTATTCCAACTCGAACCAGTGAGATCGAGGGAGCGTCTGCTCGTCAAGAACCAGTACAACAAGTACTAATTAGTCTTGAGGTCATTATTCCTCCCTTTAGTGATGTAATTTCGTCAAGATTAGTTGTTAATGAAGAGGAGGAATCACCGGAGCAACCTCTAGAAGATTATTGCAAGCGAACAACAACAGATCACGACGATCAAACTGAAAAACACTCCCACAAGAAGCACATGAAGAAGAAGTCGCATGGACACTCTTCTCATCATAAGGAGGTTGGCATCTCAACGAATATTCGACCTAATGATTCAGGGCCAAATAATCTATTGGCAACACCTGAAACTATTCACGATGCCATCACTTAACTTCCAGAGCACTTATGAGCTTCCACATCAATTATGACTGAATGTGTCTGATTGTGTGAAGGAGGAAGAATGGAACTCTTGGATGGCGTCTTCTAACCGCGAGCTGCTATCTCAAGCAGTTGAAACTTAACATCAGGTATTGACCTCTCCCGATCTTGTGCCTTAGTCATTTTTTCATGAATGTTATTGACTTGTTTTGCTTTAGTTCAGTAGGCAACAATGTTGTCAACGCTCTATAATAAGGCTCACTATGACATCAATAGTGAGCAGTACGCTGTCTAACTTGTAGTAGAGTTAAAAAATGTGAGGAAAAACTTGGTGGTAGCAGAAGCTACACTTGATGTCGAGCGATCAAAATTTAAGAAAGACTTGGATGCTCAGAAGCTTGAGACTGAATGGGCCAAGACATCGGTTGTGACTACGAAAGTGAACTTCAGAAAGAAGAGAAACCTCTGCGAGCAGCCATGTGTAAATAAAATAGCTGAAAGCAGATTTGAATAAGGCTTTAGATGATTTAGAGGTTCACTTGATCCAACTGGAGTAGGTCTCAGAGCAACTTAAACAGAGCAAACTCAGAGAGAAGACAATTGCTAAGGATAGGCCCAGATTATGGCAGACAACAGACAATACTGTTCGAGCCAAGAATGCGGCCCTTGAAGCAAAAGAAACCGAATTGGCCGTGATAACTCCTAAAAATAGAGTTATCTTAGGCTTTAATTAGGACCTTGGCCATAGGTTTTATTGTCATTTTAGTCATTTGAGTTTAGTTTAAGTTAATTTTCATGCTTTAGCCATTTAGAGTCAGATTATGTTTTAAATTGAGAAAATCTGTTGATCTGGTCTAATTTGGTAGGTTTTATGCTTAGTTTTTATTATTTGAATTGTTCCATTTCAGGATTAAAAGGCCTTAACCTCGGATTCATAAAGAACATGAATTGAAGACTTGTTGCTGAGGAAATCTGGAGCATAGTACAACAGACAGTTGGGAGCTTTGTGGTGGCGATGTTGGAGCATAGCGCCCTAACTTAGCATAATAGACAACACGCTTTTTGTCAGACCTGTCTTGCCAAGGACAACCTCCTTTTCCGTGCACACTGAAGAAAATAAATAGTAACCCGACTATGAGGGAATGACAAAACATAGAGAGCTGCCAAGTGTCCAATTTGTGCCCTACGTTTCCTCCTATAAAAGCAGAGTAGAAAGTTGGAAAGAGAGTCTTCAACCAAGAGAGAAAGTCGTCCAGTTTTAGAGAGAAAAACTGAGTGAATGGTGTAGAGATTATCAGAGGAAGAGAGACCATTTTCCCGAGGAAGAGCTAGGCATTCCAAGATCTATCTTTAGTCTTCTTCATCATGTTTGTGGTTATTCATTTATGAACTCAATGGTTGTATCTCTTCCTTGGTTTAACTCTATATTTAGTATGAACTAATTTTTATTAAGTTGGGTTTGAATGATTAAACTCCTATTGTAATGCTTCTTTAATCTTTAATATAGCTTTCGATGCATGCCTTTTATTTTAATCAAATGGGTTGTATGTTGCAATATGGATTTGGCCAATCGGTGTTGCTGTTTTGCTTGTTAATTAGATACTGAGAAGGTCTAAAAAACAAGGGAAATCATTTGATTAACACAAGCCCTTTGGGTCATGCGACAGCATGGGGAGAATGCATAGACATATGATTGCTCCCTTGTGTGGTTATTAACAAACCAGGATTTAGTCGATTTCTTGAGTTAGAATCGGCATAGACATATGTTAGGTTTGAGCTTACAGAACAATACAAGATATTGGGAGTTTGAATCAAGTAAAATGTACTGCTGAGTTATGCTACAACAACATTCATAGCATTACAATATGAGGGATTTAGTTCAAACCCGACTTACCTTTTGACTGATTAGAAAATCTGTTCTGCCACTTGGTCTGTTGACTTAGGACTCTTACTTAGTATTATTTTGGTTGATTATTTTTAATTATTTGAGTTACCATTTTTAATTATTGTCTTTTTAATTTAAAATCATCACTATTATTGTTTTTACCTGTACTGTCAACATTGCTGTTAACAGTGCTGGAGCACTGATTGCAACTGACTGGTTTTACAATCCTTGTGGGAACGATATTTGATTCTTTGAATCTAAACTACTTGTCGACCACGTATACTTGCGTGCATGTGTTATTGTTTGGATCAGACAAAAGAAGGATCAAACACCAAAGATTGATTTGCTAGATCAAAGTTTGGCTTCAAGGAATAAAGAAACAGGCTGGATTTTTAGAGAAAAGCTCTTTGGGAACGGTAACCCATATGAACAGTGATGACCAGCGGCTAGGGTTTTTCTAAATCCATCTAATGTTTCACTTAAGGTGCCTTTTTATAGTGCACTTGTGAAACCCTATTTCAATATGGAATAAGATTAATCCTATTCCTAGTTGGAATAACAAGAATATTCTATTTTAATTAAATTCATTAATATTAATATAAATATTATGTTGTAAAATTGGACATCCACCGTCTCAACCTTGAGGCGGACAAAAGTGGGCGGGGGGTTGCCTATAAATACCCCTCCATCTCTTTCATTCACTTTCACTTTCAATTCAAACAATCTCTCTCAACTCTCTCACTTTCATCTTTCTTATTTTACTTTGCTTTTAACTTTTCCTAAGTTTATTATTAGATAGCACCTCTAGAATTACAACACGTTATCAGCACGAAGAGCTCAACAAGTTTAACAGTGCACCCCTATTGAAGGTATGTATTTCAATCCTACACATGTTCCTTAATCTCTGTTTCCGTCTTTATGGTCGGATTTATTATTATTGTTAAATTCTGCCTCTATGGTCGGATTTGTATATTATTGATTAATATCGCCTTCATGGTCGGTGATTCTTTAAATTTTGCTTCTGCCTGTATGATCGGATTTATATATTATTGATTAATACCGCCTTCATGGTCAGCGATTTTTTAAATTATGCTTCAGCCTCTATGGTCGGATCTATCTATTATTGTCCTTTAAAATGATCAATTCTTTACAATTATCGCATTTTATATTTTTTATGCCAGAATGCATCCTATGATATGCACCCAGAAGATGCAATATGTCAAATCTTGTGAAGCTCCAGTATGTGGCACTAAGACTAGATGGAAATAATTATGATGAATGGGTTGTAGACACTACTCTCCATCTAGATTCTAAGAATTTAGGGGATGTGATTAAAGAAGGAAACAAGTCGTCCTTGTAGGACAAAGCAAATGCTACTATTTTCCTTCGGTAGCATATCCAAGAAGGTCTATGGGCTGAGTATAAAGATATAAAAGATCCACTACCATTGTGGATTAATTTGAAGGAAATTTTTTAGCATAGAAACAACCAGACTCGCCCCACTGGTGCCCAACCATTCCCTGAAGTGAACTCAACTAACATCAATAATAATCGTGGACATGGGCAGGGTCGAGGTCGTGGATGTAACAACTATCGACCCAGGGGTGGTCATAATAAGAGGTTTCAGTCGAACCACCAGAAGTGGAACAAGGCTGAATCCATTCATGAAAAAGGAAATCATCCACATAACAAGGTATTGAAAGACAATGAAAATAAATGCTATAGATGTGGATGAAAGTGCCACTAGTCACGTACCTGTCGTACGCCAAAGCATTTGTCAGAATTATATCAAGCGTCGATAAAGAACAAAGAGACAAATCTCACTGATGCTCATGAGATAAATCCCAATGACACTCCTGAGACAAATCATATGGATAATCTTGACCCAGCAGGTCTTAATATCTTAGATTTTTTTGGAGATGCCAATATGGAATATTGATGTAGTGATAAAAGTGCCTGTGATTTCCAAGATTGGATTTTTGTAATTTTTTAGGATTTTTGTAACTTTTGTTATGATATAAAACAATGTATTTTGATAAATATCTTTGTTTTACTTGTAGCCTCTCAAGTTTTGTGAACATCCTTACTAATGTAAACTCTTGTTTTTAAAGGACGGACTTTAAATCTAAAATATCGATTTCTAAGAATGGTGGAAACATTTGTCTAGTAGATAGTGCAACGACGCACACTATCCTTCGAGATAGAAAATATTTCTTAGATTTGACATTTACTAAGGCTAAAATTAATATCATATCAAAGTCCACAAACATAATTGAGGGCTCCGGAAGAGCAACACTCTTGTTAACTAGCAAAACTAAATTGAGTATCCATGAAGTTTGACATTCTAGCAAATTCAGAAGAAATTTGCTTAGTTTCAAAGATATACGACTCAATGGATACCATATTGAAACTTTAAGTGAAAATGATGGAGAGTTTCTTTGCATCACTACTAATATTTAATGCCAGAAGCATGTATTAGAGAAACTGTCTGCTTTCTCATCAGGGTTATATTACACATTCCTGAAGAATATTGAAATCTACGCAACTTTGAACCGGAAGTTCACTGATCCTAAATCTTTTAAAATTTGGCACGACCGTCTTGGTCACCCAGGATCTTCTATGATGCGTAGGATCATAGAAAACTCACTTGGGCATCCATTAAAGAACCTGAAGATTATGTTGCCTAATGAGAGTGCTTGTATTGCTTGCTCACAAGGCAAGTTAACACTTAAGCCATCAATCACTAAAGTTGGTCTAGAATCCCCATCTTTTTTACAAAGAATTCAAGGGGACATATGTGGACCTATTCATCCACCAAGTGGACCTTTTCGATACTTTATGGTATTGATTGATGCATCGGCACGATGGTCACATGTTTGTCTACTATCTACTCATAATGTTGCCTTTGCTAGATTGCTAGCACAAATTATCAAATTACGGGCACATTTTCCAGATTGCCTAATTAAAGCAATCCGTTTGAACAATTCTAGTGAGTTTACCTCAAAAACATTTTATGACTATTGCACATCAATAGGAATTCATGTTGAGCACACAATACCACATGTAGATACCCAGAATGGTATGACAGAGTCATTTATAAAGCGTATCCAAGTAATTGCAAGAACTTTGTTGTTACGTTCGCAATTACCGACTTCTGCCTGGGCTCATGTTGTTTTACATGTTGTGGCGTTAATTCGTCTATGCCCTACTGCATATCATAAATTCTCTCCAATACAACTTGTATTTGGACAACAGCCTAATATATCTCATTTAAGAACTTTTGGATGTGCTGTGCAAGTTCCTATTGCACCCCCGCAACATACTAAAATGGGACTCTAACGTTGTTTGAGAGTATATCTTGGCTATGACTCACCATCCATCATCAGATATCTTGAGTCCCTGACGGGTGATCTGTTTACCGCATGTTTTGTAAATTGTCATTTTGATGAGACAACATTTTCGTCTTTAGGCAAAAAGGTTAAGCCTCCTGAAGTAAGGCATGAAATTTCTTGGAAGGTGAATTCTATGTCTCATTTAGATCCTCACACATCTTAATATGAAATTGAAGTGCAGAGAATAACACATTTGCAAAATATAGCCAATCAAATGCCTGACGCATTTACAAATGCAGTGAAAATAACGAGATCATACATTCCTGCTATCAATACACCCGCAAGGATTGATGTTACCAATGAACAATCCATGCGGGTAGCGATTGACTCTTCTATCATATGCTAGAAGCATGGAAGGCCTGTTGGAGCCAAGGATATTGTTCCTAGAAAACGAAAGGCACAAAATCAAATAGATATCAATATTGACAATGCTAGAATAATTGACAATTTCATATCTTCTAAACTAACTCCAGAAGAGTTAATAGTTCCTGAAAAGACACAAGCCCTTGAAGAGGACCAAATCCCTGAAGAAATACAAGAACATAGAAATGAAGAGATTTCTATAAACTATGCCCATAATATAGAAATGTGGAATCGTGAGACAATTATTGTCGATAACATATTCTCATATGCAGTTGCTACTGAAATTATGAATATGAGTCTGAGCCACATTCTGTTGATGAATGTTGAAAGAGACATGATTGGCCAAAATGGGAAGAAACAATTCAAGTAGAATTGACTTCACTAGCAAAACGTAATGTATTTGGACTTGTAGTCCAAACGCCTGAAAACATGAAACCCGTAGGATACAAATGGGTATTCACAAGGAAACGAAATGAAAACAATGAGATTGCTAGGTATAAGGCCAGACTAGTTGCTCAAGGTTTCCTACAGAGACTTGGAATTGATTTTGATGAGACGTATTCACCAGTTGTGGATGCAATCACTTTTCGATACTTGATTAGTTTATCATTCTCAAAAGGACTTGATATGAGTCTTATGGACGTTGTCATTGTGTATTTGTATGGTACACTGGATATTGATATCTATATGAAACTCCCTACAGGATTCAAAGTGCCATAAGCAAATAAGGCAAGCCAAAGGAACATGTATTCAATAAAATTACAAAGATTGTTATATAGGTTGAAACAATCGGGACGAATGTGGTATAATCGTCTCAGTGAATATTTGATGAAGGAAGGATACATCAATGATCCTCTTTGCCCGTGTGTTTTTATAAAAGGGTCAGAATCAGGATTTGCCATTGTGGTAGTATATGTCGATGACATAAACTTAATCAGGACTTTCTTCAAGCTTTCTCCCCCAAATTTTCTTCATTTTCAAGTTTTATTTAAGGACTTTTAAGTGAAATTAATTAAGGGTTTTGCTTTCCAAGTGTTTAAAGGTATGAGTAATGCTTTTA
>WYDK02036424.1:4324-19022 GCA_009867345.2 Toxicodendron radicans | reverse complement strand
AGATTCAACGACTTCAGGAGTGCCATGCATAAGAAATTCAAAGCGTTTGCTACTATGGAGGAAGCATTGCATAATAGACCTAAAGAAATTAAAGATCAAGATTATTGGATCTATCTCTATGAACTTTTTTCTAGTGAAAAGTTTCAGGTGAGCTTAACATCCCTTTTTTTTCTTATGTAATCTATTGTTATGATCACACATTGGAAAGGAGTGGGAGGGTTAAGTGGGTTATAAGGGCTTGGGCACCCTTCATTTCCTTAGCATGTCGGTTTTCTAAGTTGAGTTTTATCCAATCTCAATAAGACCCAATGTCCAGCCCAATTATTTGAGATATTAAAGTGGGTTCCTATAAAATGGTATCAGAGCCATGGTCTTGTGCCTACGTGACAGCGTCTGCATAGCAGGCTGATCTTGGACCCGGGCTGCTAAATGTGTAAAAAACAAAGTATATTAGATACTCTTGAATACAGACATTCACCTAAAAGCTTAAAAGAATGGATGATTAGTACTCTCAATGTGTAAAAAACAGAGTATAGTTTTGTGTTTTTGTAATTCTTATCTCTAGAACTTTTGGTCTGAATTATGCATTCTTTGGAAGTGAAAATGGTTGATGCGTGTACTAGGGGCGTGCAAAAGAACCAATCGAAACCGGAACCGATAAGTACCTGGGTTCCGGTTCTGGTTCTAGAAATGGTGGAATTGAATGTTCTGGTTCCACGTAGTAGGAACTGAGAACTGGACCCGAAACCAGAACCGGAACATAAAACAGGGTACCCGTTAGGAGCTGATAAAAGAATCGGAATGTATCGGTTCCTAACGGTTCTTTTATTGGTATGTAGGAATCGATAAATTAAACTGTGGGGGATTAAGATAAATTTTACATTCAATATCAATAATAAATAAAATCAAAATATTAAAAGAAAATAAAAAAAATTAATTCTAATAAATTAATCACTTAATCAATTAATCGATTTTAATCAATTAATCAATTCTAATTAATTAATCAATTAAGCAATTAAGTAATTATAATCAATCAATTAATTGTAATCAATTAAGCAATTGTAATCAATTATTAAATTAATCCTTTATAATCAACTAATCATTTTTTATCAATTAATCAATCGTAATCAATTAATCAATTCTAATCAATTAATTAATAAAGAAATTTTTGGTTTCTAAAGATGAATTGGAGGACTGGAAGATGTATTGGTAATTACTACTTTTTTTTAATAGGGGGTATTTGTCATTTTTTAAACTATTAGGGGGTAAAAAAACTTTACAAGATACCCGAAACTGGAACTGGAATTGAAACCTGTGTTTCAAGTTCCGGTTCTAGTTCCAAAGTGAAAGAACTGGCCACTTCCGATTCCGACATTTTTGGGTGGGTACCTAGATTTGCCTACACCTAGTGTATGTATATATGGTTGTTAACTTAAGTGACAAGCAAGAGCTTATGGACAGTTCTAGTGAGGATATACAGAGAAGAGGCAGCGGAGATAATTGGGAGAGAAATATTCCAAGGTTGATGCATTGATTGAAAAGTTTCTCACCCAAAAGGTTTTAAAATATCATTTTATTACCCAAATTTTATATTCAATATACTACTTAGAATACACTTTTTGATTCGATGGTGAACGAAGAGCAACCTCGATCTAGGTTATTGGGGCTTTTGAAGAGGGGATACCATTGGTGGCAAGTTGGATTTTGGTGGTCGAGATTGATCAGAATTTGACTTGGGAGGGGTGGCTATGCAAATCCTAATCACTCGATTATAGGCTATTGGCGAGATCGGTGGGAGTAAGGTTTGAAGGGTTTTGGTTAGTGATAATCGAGGAAGAGAATGGTTGTGGTATGAGATTATAATGATGCTAGAATCGGCCAACGATTGGTCAAAATATAAATTTTGGATAGTAAATTGATATTTTGAAACTTTTTGGGTGGGAAATTCGTTATGGCAAACCTTGGGTGGGAAAAATTCATCTACTATTTCAAAAAGACTGAAGATTTTGAGTCACCACCATAGCCTCCCTTTTCCAATTAAGCCAACCTTAGCCTTCCCATTTTATAATAATAATATACATAAAACCAACCAAAAAGTTCAAACTTGTAATGGTAAATTTATCACTTTTTTGAATTTATCCTGTTACCACTTCCACCTTCACCTTCACCACCGCCTGCGCACTGTCCCATGGCATTCCAACTGTTTCTTACGTTTTTGTCAGCTGGAAAACAAAAGAAAAACTAGAGCCATCTAAAATTGATTTTTTTTCATTGAGTCCTCTATTTCTTGATTTATTTTAATTTGATCTTTTATTTTATTAATTGTTTTTTTAATTAAATATTACATGTGTCAACAATCTCAGTTGGTGCCTCCACTGCAGTATAGATTTTCTCCATGACTAGAGCTGGAAGGTACACAAACTAACAGACATACAAATTTTGTTGACAAAGTTTTTGGCTTAAGATAAATAGAATAAAAAAGTTATGCAAATCTTATAGTGTCTAAACACTGTAATCAAGAGTCTAATTTCAACATTTTTTTTCTCGTCGATTGCTTTGCTTGCAAAGAATGCCGGGGTGATATGTGGAATTGAAGACGTCCCGTAAGAGGGGATATTGCGAATACACAAACATGGAGATAGGCAGCAAAGCTGATGCAAACACTAATACAAGTACCCACTGTTCCCTTTGCTCACAAAACACCAGATAAATAGTGGCACAAAACGCTACCATCAGCGATGTCAAAGAGAGGAACAACATAACAAGACCCAGTATTAACCTGTTAGGCAGGGAATGATGAAAATCATCTTCTGCGTAACGTGCTGTGAGGACGGACAAGAACATTATGATGGCAGCGATCGATGAAAACAGAGAGAATGCATCTGAAATACCAAAGATCGTGAAGGATGGAAGTTTACGGAAAATTGGTTGGCCATTATCGTTGTAATCACCGGGTACAGTGATTGCAGCTGCAAATACTACAGTGGCAATGAGTGCTGCTGCTACTGAGCATGATGTTGCTGCATCTTTCATCCATTTCTCCCCTTCTCTAACGAGTTCCTTATGTTCCTCAGTAAACACCATTGCAGGAGTTTGCCCATTAGAATTTTTCTCTTCTTTGTAATCAGGCTGTACAAATCTCTCTACTTCCTGTATAAGATTTAAATAAAACTCATTAATATTAACTCATTTTTATTTTTGATCTCTTAAATTTTTTTAAACGAATTATCTGTACTAATAATTATACTTAATTATTATATATTTTTATTAAGCAGTCAAACGCAATACAAATGAGAATCAAATAAAACATTTAGATTAGTCCTTGAATCAAGAGTCTTGCCTTAAACCATTGTAGCTCACGTTGCATCTGCAGAGCGGCACTTGGGATGAGATTTAGTTGATTTTTTGGTGCCAATTTTCCAGCTAAGTGCAAGATATTGTTCTTGTGGACATCTTCAGATAGCAATAATAAATGTTTGCGACCCCTCATTTCGTATATAAGCTGTAATACCTTCTGTCGACGCGTCATGACTGCTATGTGAAATATATTATGATTCTTTTCATTTGTAAACCAGATTGCATCAGGAAATGCGTTTATAATCTCTTCCACCACTTCACAAACCCCCAACTCTGCCGCTAAAAGGAGCGGTCGTCTCAGTATTGAGGAAATTCTTTCATAATCATTTGTATCCCTTGTAACTACCTCGCACAAGTGTCTGACAAGTTTTAGTACTTTGTCAAGCGTCGACTTTGTCTCTCGAATTTTCTTTAAATGACTTGGAACTGCAAATGAATTTGTAACAAACTCAATAATGACATAACTGTATAACAGCTGAGGAAAATATTGTTAAGTAGAAAGAAATTTTAGAGTTTTATACCAAAGAGTTCAAGAATCCACTGAAGTTTCTGGTTTGCTGTGTGGCAAAACAAATTAACTGATTAATATCCTTCAGTCAACAAGATGCACATGAGTATCCATTTCTACATTTACAGAATACTACCTCGAAGAATACTGTTTATTAATACATGATGAGTTATATTCCCACTGGTGGAACCAAGAATTACATTGGGGTCAATGTGTAATGTTCAATGAATAAGGAAACCAAACTATAAAAAATGTGTATAGCAAATTGCATGTAAGGGGGTCAAAGGTAAAGTTTAATGAATAGGGGGGCAAAGGAAAATATGAAATTTAAGAGATAAAAAACAATTCTACAAAAAAAAAATCTAAAATTTTTCTGGGGTCTAGATTGGGCATGGCTCCAGGCCCAAGGTCAGGTCCATCACCATATATTCTTCTTGTTTTTTCATTGGTTAAGTGTATTACAACATGAGTAATACAAGGACATGAATGAAAAAATAAATATGATGAGTTTGATTTTTTATATTCACTATTTTGTTCATCTCGTCACCTCATTTTGGATAAGAAATCTTTATAAATTTTTTTGTACGTTTAATAGTATTGTTACAACAAAGATATATAGAAATCTATTTCTATTTGTAGAATACTACTTAAGAATATTGGTAGATTCTCATAGACTACCCTCAAAGTGTGAAATTGTATCATGGATACCTTTTTAAGATACCAAATGAACCCTTAAAGTTCAAAAAACTTTATCATGGATACCCCTTTTGTGCTAACCTTGTCACGTTGACATTAGGTTAGCAAAACATTTTCTCATAATGCCATTTTACCCTAACACTTTCTTGTAAGACCAAAGCTACAATTTCACTCATCTATGACAAACATAACATAGCAGAGTGGATGCAAAGAGATATCCGTGAAATAATTTTAAACTTCGAGGATAGTCTAAGATAAAAAGTGCAAAAAATGGCATCCCAATAATAAATTTGGAAACCTTAAAGGTAGTCCATAAAATTCTCCCCAAAAATATTATTGCTTATAAATACATGATGAGTGAAGAGAAATTCGTATATCTAGCTAGCAACAAAATAGAAGAAAACAAACGCATAAATAACAGAGATACTCATTAGATAAATGAATAATTATGTCAGAATTATATGCTTACGATTATCAATGTCGATATATCCCCAAAACTTTGGTTTTCTTAGGCTTCCACTTGGAAATGCAGACGGCTTTCCTGCTATTGCACTCAAAAGAGACTCACCAGTAGATAACTGCATTGTAGCTAAACTGCCGTATTTTATAAGCAAGTCTAGTGCCAAGTCTGAAACATAATAATAGACAGGAATTTAGGATTATTAATTTCAAACTTCAACATGAAGAAAATAGCGAAAAATATAATTGAATGCTTAAGTATATGTGCTTTGATATATACTTGGAATCAGTGATTCTTATTTAGCAATAGTATTTCTAAAAGAGAAAGAAAGAATTAACTCACCATAAAATCCAGCAATTATGAGAAAATTTACCAAAGAAAAGGCAGAATCTTTGTTAAAGCGTGTTGAAGCAACGTAGGTCAAGTATTTTTTGCTGAATGGCACTAAATATTCAACCATCTGTTTGTGGCCATGTCGAGCAGCCTCAATCAAAGGTACCCTGCCATATTTGTTTGAAGACGAAACTAATTCAAGACGTATATCTTTTTTCACTATCATTTGGGCTGCTTGGCAGTTGCCTACAATTGCAGCAACAGAAAGGACCGTGTTGCCCTCTATATTTTCCTGTGAAAGTGTTTTCACCCCAGTCAATAGATACTCCACAATATGATTCGTCTTGCTTGTCCCAACAGCTACATGAAGAGCTGTGTCCAAGTTTACCGTGATATTCTCTTCTAACGCTTTTTTATATTTACCACAGAATATTTTTACAAATTCCAGATCGCCTTTGAGTACAGCTTTATATAATGGCAGGTATTTCTTGCAATTTTCTGCAGTAAAAACAAACAGATAACTTTCGTACTTGTTTTTATTTGTTTTGTTGGATTATTTACTTATGAATTTTTTTTTTTTACTACTTACCCCTCTGCTGATCGGATAATGCGGTAGACTGATGAAAAAGAGGCAACTAATTAGCTGTGACGAAGAAGAGGGGATAACCGGTTTTAATGGAAAATATATTACAGTTTGACAATGTGTACCTGTGGATCGCCTTGGAACTCTGTTTTCAAAGCGTCCCATGCTTCTTTCGCTGTATTAGCTCCAGAAATTAAAAAAAAAATATTATCATCCACGGCTTGTTGAAGTATGAAAAGTGCTTCTGCATCTTGCTGTTGGCTTTCTTTCAACTTTTTGAACTGGGGAATTCCGTCGTTAACAATGTTCCATAAGGTTTGGGACAAAAAATATGTCTTCATTTTAGTGCTCCATATATCATATTTTTCTCCACTAAAGATTGGGATAGGAAGAGCAAGTGGATTTGAATTTCTTTTGGCCATGACGAGGGATTCAAGGTTTAGCAATGAACCCTATTCGCATACAGGGATGGAAATTTAAAGGGACGAAAGCGGTGGAACGAAGATTTCTTTTATTACTTAAACAATCATAAACTGAAATAATAAAATTTAATAATTGAACTATTTAGTCATAGAATTAAAAAAAAAAAAATCCACAAAAATACAGGAGTATTGTAGATTAAAGAAATTCACGTTATGGTAAGTAGAGTTTTATAGATTAAAAGAAATTTAAGTCATGGTAAGTTATCTTGTGTTACAATTTGTGGAAAAAGAAAATGGAAACAATGAAATGTTGAGTTATTTTAAGGAGTAAAAGAAAGGTGTAATTAATTATGTAAACCCCTAAACATTTCGTGAGCTTCTACAAACACTCATTGGTTTCAAAAATTGGACAATAGGCCCCATTTCGTTAGTTTTGTTATTAAATTTAATTATTAAAGAGATATTTTTGATATTTTCACTTGTGAGGGCCGGGGTATCTTTTACCTTGCATACCTATGTTGAGCCTACACCTAGTAATAACGAGTTTGCATTTGACTTCGTGCGATTGTCACGGCAAGAAGTGATCTATCACAACCATTGTGATTCCTTTTGTGTTGGGCTTTTGTGGAGCCTATTTGTGTTTGATCCGGTTGTCGACCTGACTCGACCCGAATAATGTTGCAAGGTTTTTTAATGGGAGATTTTCTGAGGGTCCATGGAGCGGAGGCTTGGGCCAATAGGTTGTGTATCCTGTGCGATGTATGTAGAAAACGCAGCTTAAGGATTAGGGTTTTATGTGTTGTTGTAACTGTAGTCGCACTCTGTAATTTTCTTTTGGATAATAGTGAAATCTTTGCAACTCTGTGGACGTAGGCAAATTGTCGAACCACGTAAATTATGTCTTATGCGTGTGATTGTTTTTCTTTGGCGTATGTTTTCTCTATTTCTTTTGTTTCTCACAGGTTGGAATTTAGACAGAATTCCCTACAACTGGTATCAGAATTTGGTTTAGGTTTGAGTGGGAGCAATGGTAGAGGAAGCAGGAAAGGCGTCTGGAATAGAAAAGTTTAATGGCACAAACTTCGCGTTTTGGAGGATGCAAATTGAAGATTATCTCTATGGGAGGAAATTGCATCTGCCTCTTTTGGGGACAAAACCTGATGATATGAAGGATGAGGAATGGACTATTCTTGATAGACAAGTACTATGAGTCATCAGGTTAACTATGTCTAGGTCTGTTGCACACAATGTTGTAAAGGAGAATACCACAGCAGATCTGATGAAGGCTTTATCTGGTATGTATGAAAAGTCGTTAGCAAATAACAAGGTGCATATGATGAAGAAACTGTTCAATATGAAGATGGAAGAGAATGCATTAGTAGCATAACATCTGAATGAATTTAACACTATCACAAATCAAATGTCATCTATAGAAATTGATTTTCATAATGAGATTCGTGCTCTGATCGTCTTTGCTTCTTTGCCAAACAATTGGGAGGCAACGAGGACAACAATAAGTAATTCTACATGAAAGGAAAAGCTTAAGTACAATGATATACGAGATTTAATTCTGGCTGAGGAGATTCGCAAAATAGATGCAGGTGAAACCTTAGGATCTGGTTTTACCCTAAACCTTGAGACAAGAGACAAACGTAATAACAGAAATTCAAATCTGGGCAGATCAAAATCCAGAAATTCTAATCGGAACAGAGGTAAATCTAGATCAGGCCAATAAGTACAATGCTGAAATTGTAGGAATACAGGTCACTTTAGGAACCAATGCAAAAGTCCTAAGAAGAAGAATGAAGATGATTCTGCTAATATTGTCAGAAGAGGTACAGGATGCATTACTTCTTGCAGTAGACATTCCACTTGATGGTTAGGTTTTGGACTCAAGAGCTTCGTTTCATGCCATTCCATATTGAGAAATCATACAGAATTATGTTACAGGTGATTTTGGTAAGGTGTATTTGGCTGATGGTTGAGCTTTGGATGTTGTGGGTATGGGAGACGTCCGGATATTGTTGCCCAATGGGTCCGTTTGGTTACTGGAGAAGGTTCGACATATTCCTGACCTGAGGAGGAATCTGATTTCTATTGGACAACTTGATGATGAAGGACATGCAATACAATTTGTTGGTGATACTTGGAAGGTTACAAAAGGAGCTAGGGTATTGGCTCGTGGAAAGAAGACTGGTACTCTATATATGACCTCAAGTTCAAGAGACACAACTGCAGTTGCTGATGCAGGTACTGATACAAGTCTATGGCATCACAGACTTGGTCATATGAGTGAGAAAGGGATAAAGATGCTACTGTCAAAAGGAAAGCTACCAAAATTGAAGTCCATTGATTTTGACATATGTGAAAGCTGCATCTTAGGAAAGCATAAAAAAGTGAGCTTCTTGAAAACTGGTAGGACACCGAAGGCTGAAAAATTGGAGTTAGTACACACTGATTTGTGGGGGCCTTCTCCAGTTGTATCCCTTAAAGGTTCAAGGTACTATATCACTTTCATTGATGACTCAAGCAGAAATGTATGGGTTTATTTTATGAACAATAAATATGATGTATTTGAAACTTTTAAGAAATGGAAGGCCATGGTTGAGACAAAAACAGGTTTGAAAGTAAAATGTTTGTGGTCAGATAATGGAGGAGAGTACATAGATGGAGGGTTTAGTGAGTATTGTGCTACACATGGAATTAGGATGGAGAAGATCATTCATGGGAAACCATAACAGAATAGTGTGGCTAAGGGCATGAACATAACTCTCAATGAGCGTGCTAGGAGTATGAGGTTGCATGCTGGACTACCAAAAACTTTCTGGGCTGATGCTGTTAGCACTGCAGCTTACTTGATAAGCTGAGGGCCATCAGTTCCCATGGAGTTCAGACTTTCTGAGGAGGTTTGGAGCGGTAAAGAGGTAAAGTTTTCACATTTAAAAGTTTTTGGTTGTGTTTCCTATGTTCATATTGATTCTGATGCTCGTAGTAAACTTGATGCAAAGTCTAAAATATGTTTTTTCATTGGCTATGGTGATGAGAAATTTGGCTATAGGTTTTGAGATGAACAAAACAGGAAAATCATCATAAGTAGAAATGTGATATTTAATGAACAGGTCATGTATAAGGACATGTCAACTATAGTGCTAAATGTTACAGAGGTAGATCAAAATAAATCTGAGTTTGTCAACTTAGATGAATTGACTGAAAGTACTGTCCAAAAAATGGGTGAAGAAGATAAGGAGAATGTAAATTCACAAGTACATCAGAGTACACCTGTAGCTGAAGTTCGCAGATCTTCCAGGAACATTAGACTTCCACAGCGTTATTCAACCGCTCTAAATTATCTCATGTTGATCGATGGTGGTGAGCCAGAGTGTTATGATGAAGCCTTGCAAGATGAGAATTCAAGCAAGTGGGAGTTAGCCATGAAAGATGAGATGGATTCGTTGTTAGGGAATTAGACATGGGAACTGATTGAGTTGCTAGTAGGAAAGAAGGCTTTGTACAACAAGTGGGTATACAGAATAAAGAATGAGCATGATGGTAGCAAACGTTACAAGGCCAAATTAGTTGTTAAAGGGTTCCACCAGAAGGAGGGCATTGACTACACATAGATATTTTCTTAAGTTATGAAGATGTCAACAATTAGACTGGTATTGGGAATGGTGATTGCATAAAATTTATATCTTGAGCAGTTAGATGTGAAGACAACATTCCTTCATGGTGACTTGGAGGAAGACCTTTACATGATTTAGCCAGAAGGGTTCACTGTTCAGGGACAAGAGAATCTAGTCTACAAACTGAGAAAGAGCTTGTATGGCCTAAAACAAGCTCCTAGACAGCGGTACAAGAAATTTGACAGTTTTATGCATAAACTTGGGTTTAAAAGATGTGAAGTTGATCATTGTTGCTACGTTAAATCATTTGACAATTCTTATATCATTTTACTGTTGTATGTGGATGATATGCTCATTGTAGGGTCTAGCATTGAAGAGATTAATAATCTGAATAAGCAATTGTCAAAACAATTTGCAATGAAGGATTTGGGAGCTGCAAAGCAAATCCTTGGTATGAGAATCATTAGAGACAAGGCCAATGGTACATTGAAGCTTTCATAGTTAGAGTATGTAAAGAAAGTTCTCAGTAGGTTCAACATGAATGAAGCTAAACCAATGAGCACACCGTTGGGTAGTCATTTCAAACTGAGCAAAGAACAGTCACCGAAGACAGAAGAAGAAATGGACCATATAGCAAGGTGCACTATGCCTCAACGATTGGCAACTTGATGTATGTTATGGTGTGTACAAAGCCAGACATTGCATATGCAGTGGAAGTTGTGAGCAGATTCATGAGTAGGTCTAGAAAACATCATTGGGAGGCAGTCAAGTGGATTCTGAGATATCTAAAGGATTCATCAGATACATGTCTTTCCTTCACAGGTGCAAGTTTGAAACTTCAAGGTTATGTAGACGCTGATTTTGCTAGTGATATTGATAGTAGAAAGAGTACTACTAGGTTTGTTTTACCCTGGGTGGTACAACTATATCATGGGCTTCAAAGCTACAAAAGATTGTTACTTTGTCTACTACAGAAGCTGAGTATGTTGCGGCAACTGAAGTTGGAAATTAGATGATTTGGCTTCATGGTTTCTTAGATGAATTGGGTAAGAAGCGGGAGATGGGTATTCTACACAGTAACAGTCATAGTGCAATTTTTCTTGCTAAAAATTCTGCTTTTCATTCAAAGTAGAAACATATACAAACAAAATACCACTTTATCTGGTACCTTGTTGAAGATAAGCTACTAATACTTGAGAAGATTTGTGGATTTAAGAACCCGGCAGACATGTTGACTAAGGGTGCTACTATTGAGAAGCTGAAGCTGTGTGCAGCTTCAATTGGCCTTCCAGCTTGTCACGACCTTGCGCCGTGACTCACTAGGTATTTTTCCCCCCCTTAAGGGATTTTCGTTCGCCTTCCACACCACTCGAATCCAAGCTAGTGTGAAAGGTGAAATAAAATCCCTTAAGGGGGGGAACAATACCTAGTGAGTCACGGCACAAGGTCGTGACAATAAAAATACGCCTTTTTAATTTAACGGCCTCGGCCGTTAACACTAACTAAGTATTGTCCCTTAAGGGGGAAAACAGTATCTAGTGAGTCACGGCACAAGGTTGTGATAATAAAAATGCACATTTTTAATGTAACGGCATCGACTGTTAACACTAACACGAAACCTTTAGGGATTTATTGTAATTACACGCTGCACAACTATACTCGGTAATGTTACTGCATAAGAAAGTAATAATTATAATAAACAGATGTCGATGTAAAACTCAACATAATGGTTAACTTCAAAATTTTCCAAATCCAGTGAAGCATGAACTGAAAACTGTTTCAAAATCCATATGCATATATACCTTTAATGGTGGAAGATAGAAGTGGTGATTAAATATCAACTCCTATTGCACTTATCATTGGCCACCATTTTGCAACATATATTAACATTATTTTATCAATGATTATAAGGATAATTAATGGGCACTCCTGACTAATTTTTTTTAGTATAAAATTATGAGTTGTTTTGAATTGTATCTTTAAGATACATGCTAAGATCACGAACAGATAAATATTTTAATTATTTAAATACATCTTATTTAAAAAAAAAAAGATAAATTATTTTTAATATATTGATGTAATAAATTTTATCTCTATACGATCGCACTAATGACTTGCGTCTACCAATGAAAACTTTATCCTTCATTATCCACACGCTAATCTCATTATTTTACTATAAAATTATGAGTTGTTTTGAATTGTTAAATACATATTAAAATCATAAAAAGATAAAAGATTTTAATTATTTAAATGCATCTTATTTTGAAAAAAGGACAATGCTATTTGAATTAGTTGATCCAGATCAAAAACTTTTTTAGGAAAGGTAAATTTACAAATTTATCATTAAATCATTTTTTCACTTCTAAATTTATTAAGGACAAATAGGTTTTTTTACTACATGAATTATTTTATAAAAAGTCATATATATCCCTTTTTTATCAACATCAATTAATTCAAATAGTATTTTTCTTATTAAAAAAAAAAAGATAAAAACAAATATATTTTTTTAATGTATCAATATAATAAATTTGAACTCTGTGTGTCGCACTAATAACCAGCGTCTATCATCCAAAACTTTATCGTGCATTTTCCACATTCTAATCTCTTTGGTTAAAGAATGTGGATAAAGAGAATGTGCTAAATTTTTATTTCTTTCCACACAAAGTGATGAGTGGGAATCATTGTCTCTATACTCGAATTTCGCAATTGTATAAATATCACCTAGACACCCAAAAATTTACTAGAATACCAAAATCTTCTTACATGGTTTTAAAATTATTGCAAATTCCTTTAATTTTAAAAATATTATCCAACTCAACCCCAATATTTAGAAAAACTTTTGGAATGGTCAAAAATATTTAAATATGAAAAAAAATTTGGATACAATTCCCCAAAATGCTTAACAAACATGAAAAAAAAAAAACAAAAAACAAAAAGACTACTACTAAATACATATATAATTGTCAACCATCTTACATATATATGATACTATCCGATGCACATTATGTTCTAACATAACTAATTAATTTGATGTATTATGTTATTCAAAAAGTAAAACCAATATGAATGTTACTCACATTGTCTAACTATTCCTTGTCAAAGTTGTATTTATAGACTTTTTGAAAAGAAAACAATAAAAAAAATTTCTATGACTACTTTTTCCACTCATCGATACTTTTTATGAAAACCTATCCATAAAGACATTCCGGTTGGTATCTTCAAAGAAAAAGAGAGCCAAATTTTCAAACATGAAGAAAATTGTCGCTAAATATATAATTCATATCGATCATTTATATATCTGTGATACTTTCAAATGTGTTAAAGTGTTCAATGCATTTGGTAACATTGAATCATTTATATTTTTTAATATTATGTTCAATTAAATATAGTCACTAAAGTCCTTCTACGATTATTTATTGGCGCACTTTGAAGTTTGTGTTAAACTTGATTAAATATTGGGTTTTGTTATTATACATGTTATACTGAGTGTAATTGTGAGACATTTTAAAAAATTTTAAAAGTCATTTTGATTTATTTAAATGTACTTATGAATATTCAAAAAGTTAAGAGGAACAACTTGATATATCACATGTGAAATATTTCTGCTACAATGATTTCATTATATTTTTTATAAACGATTATATGGATAATCAATCGGCACTCTTGACTAATTTTTTATTTTACTATAAAATTATGGATTTTTTTGAATTTTATGCATAAGATACATGTTAAGATTACAAATAGATAAAGATTTTCATTATCTAGATGCATCTTATTTAAAAAAAAAATAAAAACAAATATATTTTTTAATATATCAATGTGAAATAAATTTTATCTCTTTGTGACTGTACTTATGGCCAAAATTTTATCCTTCATTTTCTACACACTAATCTATTTTGTCAATAAAGAGAATACAGTTGTAGAGGTGGTGACGGGCAACGCTCATGGCACGGCACAAAAAAATGCCAGACCTACCACGACTCATTAGAATTTGTTACTTGTCTGGGTCTTAAAACTAGGTCCTGGGCCGGCACGACACCACATAGCACAAAAATTAATAATAATAATAATAATAATAATAATATATGACTATTTTGTAAAATAACCGTTGATATATTTGAAGATTTTAAGAATTTAGAAATGAAAGAAAATGAAGATGTATGATTTTTTTTGAAGTTGTATTGTATTTATATACTTGTATTTCTAATAGAGATGTAATTGTTAATGTTAATTCTTAATTCTAGTTTCTAATTTTTTATTTGTAATTTATATAAGTTATAACTTATAAATAATAAAAAATGTTGAAATTTAATTAATTATTCAATATCTCATTATTTTATTTTATTTCATAGTGATTATATATTATAGTAGTTATTAATAATAAATCAAAGTTATTATAATTTATAAATATTTAAAAAAATTAAAAAAAAGATTAAAATATATTTTTAAAAAAATTGAAGACTCACGGCACTGTGCGACAAGGCCTATGGCACGAAACACGACATAACACGACATATAATGAACTGTATTATGGACCTTTAAATTTTATAAAACGATACAGTATGACAGGATACAAATTATCGCAAACCTTAACATAACACAATTCATAACACAACAGACTATAAAATAATTTTAGATACTGCACAGCCCACATCATCTATATGGTTATCCCCTTCCTCGAATCATTGTGTTTATTGTGTTTCTTTTGTTAAAGTA
>WYDK02036290.1:0-19102 GCA_009867345.2 Toxicodendron radicans | reverse complement strand
AATGAAATAATTCCTCCTTTATATACTAATCCATGAAAATCTCCCTTAAGCCCCCATGCTTTCCATTTCCTGCAGTTACACCCCAAAAGAAATCAAATTAACTTCAAAATAATTACTCCGTGACACGGGGTGTCACAGAAACAGGTGTAAGTTGTTACATCATTTTAAATATATTAATAAAATTGGTTATGCATATAATTTTATGTTTCTAACTTGTGTTTACATTTATATGTTATTGTAGGATATGTTTAATTCCATGTTACAGGAGGAGATGTCCCAAGCGGCGGCTGGCTCTAGAAGCCCTACTGAAGTAGATCATACAACCTTATATTTTAAGGTTGTCGATGGGGAGAAGAAGCATAGGGTCTATGGACTTGGCTCTCAGGCATCTGTGTACTACGACAGGGCCAGTTCTTCAGCAGTTGGCTGTTCAGAGCTGAGTACCACTTCTGCTCAGACTTCAGCGCCGAAGGTGACTCGCTTACAGGCAGAGATAGCTGAGCGTGATGCACGATTGGAGAGTTTACAGGCACAACTTGACTCACATCAAGATATATTGGCCACCTTTGAGTAGAGGGTAGACGAAAGAGTATAGGCACGGGCGGAAATGCAAAGGAGACAGATTGAGGACTACGTCAAGGCTAGCAGCATGGGCATGCCTCCTCTTCCATCTCGAACTCCACCTGATGATGACGACAACACCCCCTCCACATGACGATTATTATTTTTTACTCATTATTTATTATTATTGAGATTTTTTTTACTGCACTTTCGTGTATATACATTTATTTTCTATATTTATTTATACATTTATTCTACTCAATTTGTTCATTATTCTCCTAAATAAACAATTATAACAAAAATTAATTATAAAATTTTTAAAATTTAATAACCAAAAAATAATAATTTATTATTAATTTAACGATGAAATAACAACGGAATATTAAGTCGTTAAATTTATGAACTTAACGACAGATTAACGATAACATTTTAACGACGTTGACAAACGTTGTTAATCTGTAACTACAGACAAAATAACGACGGTTTGCCGATGCACACGTGGTAAATTTCACTTCCACATAGCAACGGATTATAGACCGTTTTTACCACCTTTTTTAATGACAGAAATTTCTGTCTTTAAATTGTGATAAATGTGGACTGATTAATTCCGTCGATAAGCCGTCGTTAATTAACGACGGTTTAATGACGAAAAATCCGTCTCCACGAAGTCGTTCTAATTTCATTTCTTTTCATGCTTTAAAGACAAAAAATGTTGAAATTAACTACGGAAGTTTCCGTCGTTGAATTGTTAACGACGAGCGTTTTAACGACCAAGCCATCTCCGTTGCAAATCTGTTGGTAACTTAAATTACCAATAGATTTATCTAGTTTACCGACGGAAATTTTCGTCGGTAAACAACAGTTTTCTTGTAGTGTTAGCAAACAACTCATTTACTTAAACAAAAGCCAAACATTAATAACATAACATGACATATAGATTTATATATAACATAACATAGTATATGTTATTCATATCATAACATGTAACATAATTCATGTAATATTTTTCCTTTAATGTTCATGAATGATGCACTTTAATGACATGCATGTATAAATTTAACTTTCTTTGAAATTATTTACTGTTTGCCGATCGGACTGAGCTGAGGTATGGATTGCAGAACCTTTGGCCAATGAGCTAACATTAACTTATAACACAGTCCCCGTGATCATGCATGTTATGGACTGTTCATTTCTTTCTTGCTTAGATATGTGCATGAGTGAGCCTAGGTTCCCCATAACATGACAACAACTTCCATAAAACTTAATACAATCACTTTGTTCATGAAAAATGCATGTCTATGTATTTTCAAAGCATTTAGCTCAAACTTGGGATCATGTCCCCCTTTTTAAATCATTGACACGCTATATTCTTAAAATCATGCAATTCTTTATACATGAACATATTTGATAAGTTGCATAATTTGAGTGTTTTGGGGTATTTAAGGATAGCAATTTAGTTAATTTCTTAGTCATTTTCTTTGTTTTTATGTTAGTTTTTTTTAAGATTGGGATGTGACTAGTCAGTTATTGATTATAGTTTTTGTGTTTTTCAGGCTTTGATTGAGTAGATTGGAGCATTGTAATGGAATTGAGACATAAAGCTTGAAGAAATTGAGATTAGCTTCCATTTTCTAAGGCCAGGGCCATGCCTTGGTAGTTCACCATGACCATGGTGGTGGAATGAAGATAAGAATTAAGAAAACAGAGAGCACCATGCCCTAGGTTGTGGTGACTTGATTTCGGACACAACCAGGGTTGTGTCGCTCATAGTTAGGGCGCTTTTAGGTTATTTTGTTTTCTTTTTCACTTAAGACTCTTTGGGGTATTTAAGGATAGTTGAGCTTAACTTATGGGGTTTGAATTTTGCATATTTTGGAACGGTTTTTGTTAGTTTATCTTCCTTTTGTTGGAGTGAGAACTTGGAGAGATTATTTTGTAACAAAGAAAAATCAGAGTCAAGAACGAAATTCATCACAAAGGAGTGTAGAGTTTGCCTTTACTTTTTCAATATTATTTATTTCTTGAACTTTGTTTTAATTTATTTTATTGTGAACTAATTTTCTCAGGCTAAGGCTAGGGCTAATCTATCTATGGACCTGTAACCAATCTTTTGATCTATGGTTATTGAATTATTTCTCTAATGATGATCTTATATTATGTGCTTAATGTTATTAGGAACCTGATCAATTTATGATAGAATTATTTTGTGTGATTGAGACTGAGAGGAGATATCGCATGAGTGCTCTAGTAATATAGGCCATGGATTAATTGGATATAGAGATATATGAATTGATACATGCAATAGTCATGGACAAGATTAATTAACTTTTGTTAAAAGCTAGAGGATTTCATAAATCTTAATGCTCTTCTATTTACTTAAATCTACATAGAGATATCTAGGTTATTAGATATAAGTCGAATCAATATTGCTTGATTAAGAACATTGATTAACCTAGGAAATTTCGTTGTCACATTAATTAAATAAATTCTTTGACCATAGTAAATTGAAGGTTGCAGAGAAGTTATAGATGAACCTGAAGTCTTAGCAGTCTTCTCTCATTGAATTCTTAAGTTTAGTTTTCTTGCAATTGTTCGTTTCTAATATTTTAGTTTTTAATATTTTTAGTTTTAAATATTACCATTCTAAGTTTTGATTATCTAGATAAAGTTAATATTAACATTTCAGTACTTGTTTACACAATCCCTTGGGTATGATAACATGTGCTTTGTTACACTATATTACTTGAGACTAGTGCACTTGCTAGTAGTTGGTTCACACTACTTCAAGTTTTTGGCGTCGTTGCCAGGGATTGCAGTTAGGCAATATTGAAATCATTAGTTTAGCTTTACTTTAGATCTTGCTCAATTTTTTTTCAAGCTCTTTTGTTTTCAGATTTTCTAGTGTATGACATGCACTAGATGAAGATTAGAGATTCTTGAATCTTTTGACCTAGAAATTGAGAGAACACTACATGCATTGAGAAGAAGGCAAGCAAGGAACATGGAAGATGACAACGACAATAATAATCAAGTGATTCTTCCACTTTTGGAGAATGTCGAAAAGTTGCAGCCCCACATTTTTTAATGGATTATACTATGTCGTCATTGGGTGGCACTGCTTCCAGCATTAGGAGGCCAACCATTGTAGCAAATAACTTCAAGATTAAATCTACGACTATTCAAATGAGTCAGTCAACCTTCCAATTTAGCGGTTTAGCCAACGATGATCCAAATGCTCATATTGGAAATTTCTTAGAGATATGTGATACATTCAAGCAGAATGGTTTCACAAATAATGCAATTAGACTGAGATTGTTCCCTTTTTCATTGAGAGATAAAGCCAAGATATGGCTAAATTTGTTACATGCAGAATCTATTACAACTTGGGATGCATTGGCTCAACGCTTTCTATCTAAGTATTTTCCTCCCTCTAAAACTGCAAAGATGCGTAATGATATCACTAATTTTATGCAGGTAGATGGTAAGTCGCTATACAAAGCATGGGAGCGATACATAGAGTTGTTGAGGAAATGCCTGCATCATGGAATACCATTTGGTTACAGGTACAAACGTTTTATAATGGTTTAATTCCTGCTAACCGTTCTATGATTGATGCAGCTTTAGGAGGCACTTTAATGAAGAAAACACTAGAAGCAACATATGAATTATTGGATAAACATACACCATAGGTCAAGGCTCAAGTACCAGGCACCATGCAAATTCATCTAAGAACATGTATACATCCAAAACAGTCAATTTTGAATCATATGGAAGTAATTAACATCATTTCCCTTTAATTGCATAATTAATATTGTTCTGAAATCATGTTCTGCATCACCATCCATTGCACTACAACGCGATATGGACAACAGTACCCTTGCCACGGCAAACAGAATGTCTCTCAGCTATTAGTGCTTAAAGAAGGCTGGTCGTCGCGGTGATGAATTACTATCGCTGCAACGATCGTTGATGAACAGCGAGTTGTGAAGCTTGCTCACTGCGGAGCAATACCACAAACCAGAACTGTACAGAACGAGTTGCAACTCATTTTTCAAGTATGTTTTCGTGCAACAACACAAATCCAGATCCACAGAACAATTAAAATTATACGTCTTAGACTCAATTAAATTGATTAAACAGATCAAAGATCATCAAAATAGTCAATCTAACATCCTAATATGCAATCACCAAATCACTTATCATCAAATATGAAATTAAACAATTAAATCATAATACCCGAGGCTCTGATACCACTATTAGGGAATGACGTTGTGTAAACGCAGTGGAAAACAAAAAATTCAAACAACAAGAACCAACAACAATCCATATGAACCCTTGAATTCTGGTATTTGATTTAATCATTTACATAAAGATAAGCATTAGTATTAAAATTCAGATTTCGTACCAACATTTGATGACTCCTTTTTTCTTGAAATAATGATTTCTTCGCAAGTCGTATCAAGGATAGACATGCACTTACTTAGTCCACACGAAAGTAACCCGGAAATACAAGAAATTGATTTATAGCTAGATCAATCTAATACAAAATATGAAAAATATGAAAAGGAGGCAACAAGGGTTTTTCATACAAGTGTAAAGTTATATCTCTCTCTTTGTTATCTTAAAAAGTCCAATAAGCTCTCCTTTATATAGGCCAAGGGTTCAATGCCTTGTGTTTAGACACACATACATTAAACCCTATTCTATTTAGGAATAAGTAGGAATAGCCTACAATGCTATTAAATAATTAATAGCATTAAATGGACATTTTATTTAAACCAAATTTTACTTATTCTATTTTATAAATAAAATATTCATGAGCAACAACTCAAAATAAAGTAAATTTAATTTACTTTATTGCATAGTAAAATTACCAAAATAGCTTCAAGGTAAAAATACCTAAAATGCCATTTTTCACTGAAATTCATAAATTATCATTTTTGAGTGGACTTATTAAATAGATCAAAATTCTCATTGCCAAATTCTTGAATTATGCAACAACATAATTCTAGAATCATGACAATTCACTTCATAAGCCTTTAAAGCCTCAAAGCTTTATGTTTCGGGATTTCAACTTTCCTATATGTTTGACCCGTAGGCTCCCTATTGTGCTGGCAGGGGACATAGTATCATGATTGACTACCAATCAACCCTCTAACTATTCACAGACCAAGATTGGTCTCTAGCAAGGCATCATGACCACCAACAAATAAAGATTCAGCGAAGAATGCTACATGTCAATGGTATGGTTACCGTGCAATCAAATCCTTTCATCATCTGTTATCACATCAAGGTTGAGGTATAGAAATAGTGTCAACCTCAGATCTAATCCTTGATATATTAATATTAAGTTATTGGACCAACGATCAAACTAAAATTGGATCGAGCTATAACTCAATCCCATTGCAACCACAAATTTGTAGTCGTTACCATGATAACCGAACTGAGTTAAGAGATAACTTCTCCCGTACCCGGGATTGATGAATCCCTTGTCGATCCACCATAACCTTAATATACTTCTTGATATAGCCAATCAGTACCGTTCTAAGAGACCTAGATAGATCTACTTTGGGATAATGTCAAATTGCACCATTTGGTATATAAGACGCTCCGGTGATCTCAAGTCTAAGGATCACATGCACCACCATCCATTAGAGGATCTAATCCACAAACACTGGGCTACCATCTATATGGAATCCTCTAGTGGGTCAGTTTAGTGAACTTACCTCCAGCAAGCACCCATGTGTTGCACTAGGTTGTCACCAAACAACATTGACAAGTGAGATCAATCATTGTATTTCGACAGAGTCGTTCAACACGATGATAGTCTTACTGTATTATTTGTGCCGTTGATTAGAATAATACTAAAGCTATGGACGTTTCTAGAATGGCCACCATAAGCACTCATAGGGATCTCACTATCAAGATTTAAAATACTTGATTAACATTTGATTCACTTGTCATAGTTGTACCATCCTAAGGACATATATCAAAACATATAATAATATGAATTACATGATACAAAGAATGTCTTTATTGATTGATAAACAAGATGCTCGTAGAGTTAATTTACAATAAACCGATTGGCTCTAGGGAACCTACACTAACACATACCACGATTATGAAATTTGGCAGATGGATGTCAAAACTGCCTTTCTGAACAGAAACCTTGTGGAGGATGTGTATATGACAATGACATACTTATCATTGGAAATGATATACCAAACTTGCAATCGGTGAAAACTTGGTTATGCAAGTGCTTCTCCATGAAGGACTTAGGGGAAAGAACCTATATCCTCGGGATAAAGATCTACTGTGATAGATTGAATAGGTTGTTGGGCTTTAGTCAAAGTACATATATCGACAAAGTACTAAAAAGATTTAGTATGGAAGAATCCAAGAAATGATTTCTTCCGATGTCGCATGGCGTGACTTTTTCTAAGGACATGTGTCCTAAGACCTAAAAAGAAAGAGATAAGATGAATAGAATCCCTTATGCTTGGGCAATAAGATCTATTATGTATGCCATGTTATGTACTAGGATTGATGTCTCTTGTGCTTTAAGCATTTGTAGTAGATATCAATCGGATCCAGGTGAAAGACACTAGATCACAATCAAGAACATCCTTAAGGACTTGAGAATAACTAAGGATGCATTCTTGGTTTATGGAGGAGATGAAGAGCTCAGTGTTAGAGAATACACTGATGCTAGCTTTTAGACTAATAAGGACTATTCTAAATCGCAGTAGGGTATGTGTTTTGCCTTAATGGTGCTGTAGTAAGTTAGAAGTGGTCCAAGCAGAGTACCGTATCAGATTCTACAACTGAAACTGAGTACATTGCTTTATCCGATACGGCAAAAGAGGTGGTTTGGATCAAGAAGTTCATCACAGAACTTAAAGTAGTTCGAGCATGGTTGATCCAATAGATCTCTATTGTGACAACAATGGTGTAATTTCCCAGTCTAAGGAACCACTGTCTCACCAGCGATCCAAACACATACTCAGAAGATACCACTTAGTTAGAGAGATTGCTGAAAGAGGTGACATACGAATAAACAAAGTACCTATCGATAACAAAATTGCAAACCCACTGACAAAGGCTCTGTTGCAGTAGAAGCATGACAAACACTTAGCAACATTCGAAATTAAGTTTATGAATGATTACCTATAGTACTAGTGGGAGATTGTTAGTGTAGGTGCCCTAAAGTCAATCATGTTGTATTTGACTCTTTGTAAAAACATGATTAATTTATAATAAAAGACATTTTATATACCAGACCCTAGGTCTGTATGATCATATGAAATGATATATGCCTATAGATTCGTTGAATCATGACAAGAGAATCGAGTGTTTAAAATCTTGATAGTGAGAACTCTATGATCAAATAAGATGGTCATTCTAAAAGCATCTGTAGCCCCTGTATTATTCTGAATTAAGGGCACAAGTAATACAATAAAGCTATCATCGTATTGAACGACCTGATTGAGAGATAGTGACAAATATCGTTTGTCAAAGTTATTGGGAGATAACTTGGTGTGACATATAGGTGCTTGCTTTATGAGCAAGTTCACTGGATAGACCCATCAGAGGATTCCATATAGATGGTAACCCAGTGTTTATGAAATAATCCTCTAACGGATGGTGGTGCGTGTAATCCTTTGACTTGAGGTCACAGGAGTGCCATGAGTGAACATTAGTGTGGTTTGACACTAGCCCAACGTAACTTTCTTTAGAGTTATCAATACGGTAATCATTGGCCACATTGAGAAGCACATTGTGACTATGGTGGATCGACATAGGATTTGTCACTCCCGGACACGGGAGATATTATCTCAGATATATATTCAATGAGTGATTACGACCACAAATCTGTGGCCACAGTGGAATTGAGTTGGTGCTCAAATCCAATTTATATTGGTTGTCACTCGAATAATCGGATATGAATACATCGAGGTACCGAGTTGAAGTTGACACTATTTATGTACTTCAAGCCTCGATGAGATAAGAGATGACAAAATGATTGAATTGCACAGTAACCATACCATCGACATGTTTCAGTTTCGCTGATTCGAATATATTTAGTGGCCATGATGTCTTGATAGAGACCAATCTTGGTCTGTGTTCGATGAGCAAATTTTTGGGTTCTAATCACAATACCATACACTGCCGATATGATAAGGAGCCTACGGGTCACAAACATAAAAGATAATAAAAGGAATCATGGAAAATGATGAAAATGATATTTTTGTCATTTTCATGGATAAGGGTATTTGTAATACTCTTTCTAGCTAGGTAATTATATAGAAAATTGTGTAATTATGTAATGTGTAAAATAATCTCATAATAGAAAATATGCGCGCACGTTTTTCTTTTCTTATAAAACATAAATACATAAAGTATTTACATAAATGTTTACATCATTATACATATAAGAAAATAAAATAAATGTCAACAGTGTGCCCATAAGCTCCCTCGCCTGTCGACTCTCGTCCGATCGCCTCTCACCTATTACCTGCAAAAACATTAAAAGCAACGGGGTGAACACTAATTGCCCAGTAAGTAAATCATTCTATATCACTTTCTTATCCCCGTTAACCCAAAATTCTTTTCTCTCTTTTATTCTCTTTTATATCTTTCTTTGAATTTAAATATTTCTCAATATACATATCATTTCCCAACATATACAACGTACATAAGTTATTAATAACATAACTCTTTACACATATACTTTTGATCCGTGCATAAAGAGTTACATATGAATAACTAAGGAAAACTTTGTCTTTTTCTTTCTATTCTTCTTCCTTTCTTTCTATTCTACTATTTTTTTTTCTGTTTCTCATCAATTCTTCTATTTCTCATCACATATATGATAGGCTAAGCATGTATGTGATTCTAATAACTGCATAAACATGATACATAAATAAGATTTTATTCTTCTCTAAAATAATAATAATAACAACAATAATAATAATAATAAAAATTATTCGTTGTCTTTCTTCATTATTCCTTCTTTCTTATTATTATTATTAATCTCATACTTTCTTTCTCACTTATTTTCTTTCTTGCTCATTTTTTTCTTTCTTTCTTTCTCACTTTCCTTTCTTTCTATTCTTTCTCCTTATAACTCAACTATTTCTCAATGTGCATACAACATACGTAATGCTAAATACATATGTATACATATAATTCTCTATCAATGCACTTAGTAAGTCACATAAGTAAAAATACAATAATTCTCTTTTCCTTCTTACATTCTTTCTCTCTATTCTTTCTTTCTCATTCTTTATTTCTTTCTTTCTTGTTCTTTATTTCTCATTCTTATTCTCTTGCTCATTCTACTATTTATCATCATACTACAGTAGTAGTACAATTGAAACATCAAATGTGCATGAAATTCTATCAAATGCATGAAATGTAACACATAAGCAAGACTTTTATTCATTTCTCAAAATAAGAATAATTCTCTCTCATATTCTTATTCTTTTCTTTCTTTCTTTCTTCTCATTCTTTCTTTGTCATTTTTTCTTGTTCTCTTACCGATCGGACTAGGTTGAGGCATGGATTTAAAACCTTGGCCATGTGAGCAATTCTTTCTCTCTATGTACAATCCTCAACTACATGCAAATCTCACTCACAGTGGCGTGCATGTAGGTAAAGTCACCATGGCCGCATATAGCGACGCTTACAGGTTCCCCATCGCAACAACCCTTATCTTTCTAATTATCTTCTCAAAGTATTGGCATGTCACATATATAATCTTTAATGAATTTTAATGTGTCTTGCTTATGTATTAACTATATTTCTTTTCTTTCTCTTCTTTTCTTGTTCATGCATGGTATATAACTCTCATGCAAAGCAAACCCATCAATTAATTCTTCTTTCTATTATCTTTTCTTTCATCCTTATTAGGAATTCATATTCTATAAATGATAGGTTATTCATGCATGATGTGCATAATATACAATATATATACATAACTAAACTCTTTTTCTAATCTTTCTTTTTATTCTTAACCATAGAAATATGGCACGCTAATATGGCATGTCATCAAATATATTTACATTCATATATTCTTATACTAAATATAAATGTCATATCTCAAATTAATATATTAAAACACTTTAACTAACACTTTTCTAGGCCATACATAACACTTTTACACTATGGCATAGCATACACAAAATGGGCCTTACAAGACACATACTAACCTCAAATGCATATTATCATATTCTTATCTTTATCAACTATTCTTCATGCATAGCATGCAATGTTTATGCCATTTCAAAACATTTCTCATCAATATGCATTAAACATACCCAATTCATATTTTAATGCATAAATACATTTATTTGCCAATAATATCTTTTCATAAATTCTCTCATCAATTCTTTTCTCTTCAATGGCATAAACACATTCTAAACATATTATTTTCTCATCAATCAAGTCAACCAATACAATATGGCCCATCCTTACTACCTTGGCCGAAAATTTCAACACTTCCACAATCAAGCATAATTTCATCATTTCATCAACATTTGCATCATAAGTCTCATCAAATAAATAGCAAAACAATTCAACCACCCATATATTTAATGTTGGCCGAATTTTAACACTTCCTCAACATCACCAAATTTCATCATTTCTTCAACTTTACAACTCAATCTCATTAATTTCATATCAAATACAACAAACAAAACATCATTGAAGTCTTGTACTGATAACTCTAGTAAATAGAGTTATCATAGAACTAATTTAGTGACTCTAGGGAATAAACTTGTGCCTTTATGATATTTTTATTGCATTTAGTTTTTGTTTTTCCATATTTTTTATGAAGAGCTTAATTAAATTCAATGATGAAATTTATTATGAAATGGCTCTATTTTATGTGAATTCAGTTAATTTGCATGTTTGCTTTTGATTGTAGGAATAAAAATAGTCAGCCAAGTCTCAAATCAAAATGCAAATGATTGAAGACTCAAACTCTTGGGCAATGCTGGGTGGAATGTTGTCGCATGAAAGAAGTTGTAAACCTGAGAAATGCTGAAGGAGGATGCTGCCGCATTGAAGGGATGTCTCGACAAAGCTATGTTGAGTAGAATGTTAGCGCATAGTTGACAGCTCAGCACGACAGAAAAGCGAAAAAAACAGTTGTGCCTATACAAACTTTCTGAAGTCATTGTTCTAAAAAGAAGAACACCATTTTCAGAGGTTGCAGAAAGGAATCTGAACAGTAACATGACGGTGACAAATGACCTATTCTAGTATTATGTCAAGTGTCTCATGAAACCCTACATTCTCTCTTATATAAAGAAAAAGTTGAAGGATTGGAATAAATGTTTTCCAAATTTAGAGAATTCTTCTCTAAGTCTTCTTCCTAAAAAGGGAATGACTGCTGAAAGCTTCTTGTCCAGAGGAGAAAAGAGAACACCATTGAAGGGAAGAAGCATTCAAGTGGAGAGGAGACATCCTTGCATGAAATATTGTTTTCTTCTTCCATTGAGTATTGTAAACTCATAACCATGAGTATTTTGGTCGTATTTCTTTCTCTGCTTTATTTTGTTTTCAGTATGAACTAATATTTTATAGTTGGATTTGACGATGAACTCCTATTGTAATGCATGATTTTAAGTTCTTAATATTGCATGTGATGTTTGTCTTTTTATATTAATCAATGAATGCTTCATGTGCTATGTTGATTTGGTCATTCAATATATGATATTTTACTAGTTGAATCGATATTGAAAAGACCTATGAAACTGGAGAACCTATTGATTATTGCAAGCCCTAAGTGCATGAGAATGTTGGGGTTACACGAGAGTGTAAGAAGAATGCATAGACATATGATTGCTCCCTTGTATAGTTGTTAACAAGCCGAGGTTATTCTGCTTCCTAAGTGTGGATCTACATAGGCATATGTTAGGTTGATATTTAGGAAGCAAACTTGTGGAGTGTTTAAGAAAACAACATAAGATCTTAGGAGTTTGGACATAGTAAAAAGTCATACTGAACAATGCTGTAGCATTCATGACAACATTGCAATATGAGGGATTCTATCAAATCCAACTTATCATCATCGATATGGAACATTAGCCAATCTCACTTAGTTGAATTAGAACTTGCATTTAGGTTTATTTTTAGTCATTAATTTTTTCATTAGAGTAACATAGTTTAAAACCAATCTTTTTACCCTATACTGTTACCAATGCTGTTACTAACGTTGGCGCATTAATAGCAGTATTTGTTCATTGCTGTGAATATTGCTGGAGCACTTTTATGAACACTAACTGTTTTACAATCCTCATGGGAACGATAACTTGATTCTTAGGAATCTATATTACTTGTCGACCGCGTATACTTGCGCATGCATGTGTGTTTCCGAACAGACAACAAGTTTTTGTGATAACTCAGTAAATAGAGTTATCATGTACACATCATGGCCGAATTGCACATAACTATACATATATAAATTCTTCCATCAAATATCAAATTCTATATCATTCCATACATATTCTCAATCTTTTCATCATCAAATTCATAAAAAAATTCAACAATTCTTTACATATAAATTTAGTACAATCCATGCATACTTCTCCAAATATTTTTCTATAAGGAATCCAACTTAACTATGATTTATTTACCTTAAATATAGTATTCTTTTTGCTATAGCACTCTTTGATTCAAACTCCCTTCCTTTTCAATCTAAAACATGAAAATTCAATAAAAATGTAATCTGTAAAGCTAAAAATAGGCTTCGAAACTAGAAACCTTAGCTTAGAACACCTCAGGAATGAAAAATCTCTAACTTTATTTCACTTTCTCTTTGAATTGGCTATGGAATTGTGATGAATTTTTTGAGAGAATTTGGAAGTGTTAAGTCGGCAAAGGGAGGAAGAAGAAATGAGAAGATTATAATATTTAATCTTTTATATAAAGATATTTTTAACCTTAGTTTCCAATTATGCCCTTGCACTTGGTGAAAATTACAACTTTGCCACTTGTGCTTTTACTCAAATGCCCTCATTTTCAATATATTCTTCACCTTAAATATTTTCATTTCATTCCCCACATTTTCTTCTAATTCCATGTGAAAATACCATTTTACCCCTAGTGAAAATTTAATAAGAATTTCTACAATTTCTCTTAAGACAATTTCAAAGGAATATTACTAAGGGTATGAGAATGAAATATATAACTTCTATACCTTAGTACGGGCATTAGTGTGGGCATTACAATATTTTAGTAATCTCACAAGGGCAATATAATTGCTAGGGTTGTTGCCTAAATTTAATTAATAATTAAATTGGTGAGATTGTGTTAATTTAAATATATTTGATTGGTATATTTAAATTGAATTAATTAATTATATTGTATATTTATTAATGTTAATATAAATGAATTTATATTAATTGAATTAATAATTAATTAATTATTAAAAATGAAGTGTTTGACTTGGGATATTCTATTTCTTATTGGAATAGTAGGGTATTCCTAAATGGAATAGGGTTTAATGAGTTGCACTATAAAAGCAACTTATAATTAAACCTAATTTTCTTATTGTTCACTTATTCAATAAAAGAGGAAAAGAAAACCCTAGCCACCTTTTTAGAGAAAAAACGTGAGCCACCCTTGGAGAATAAAATTTATTTTTCTTTTGATTCCTTCATCCATTCAAGTGTTCTAGCAAATCTTGTGAGTGGATTATCTTCGTGTGGACGTGTATGTGCGATTCTATATTGAATCGAAAGCGAATAACCAATTGAAAGAGCCATCAACGCAGGTATAAATCTCTGTCCGGGTTTATTTAATTTGTTCATGTTTATATATATATATATATATATATATATTCTTCACCTAAATTCTGGTTAGGATTGTTTAAATTTTTTTGTTTATAAACATTTTTGCTGCCTATTTATTTTAAACACATCCTTACATAAAGTATATGCTAATATGATGATTTAAACTATACTTTAGGGTAGAAATGCACTTAAATCCTCCTTAAATTATGTGGGGTTGTGAAGAACTATGGGTATTTCACATAACCCATAGCTCTTCACTATCCTTCATAATTTTGGGTTTTATTCATGATAGTACTGCTGAAGAGGTTGGTTTTGAAAAAAATTTCGGAACAAATACCTTTTCATGCATTACAACATAATGAAATCGAACCGCTTAGATGGTTAGTTTGTTTAGGGTATAGGTAGTTGGTAATCAAATTGTTAAACCCATAATCCTTTAATTTACTGTAACTCAGATTACACAGATTCAATAAGACCGGATCAGGAATGGATGTATAATAGGCTTATAGAAGGATGTAGGTCTATAGGGCTTGAATTTTTTACTGGTATCGAAGGGTTTGTGGAGTTTGCTTGCGGACACCCGAATTTGATGGATGGTGACAAAATAAGATGTCCTTGTTGTAAGTGTAAGAATAGAAGATTTAGGGTGGTTGATGATGTCATGAGGAATGGGTTTGTGAACTACTACTATCAATGGGTTTGCCATGAGGAACCGTTGGTTACTGTCAGCAACTGTTGTCTTGATGATGGTGTATATGTGAAAACAAACAACACCCATGCAAGTATACGTGGTCAACAAGTAATATAGATTCCTAAGAATCGAGTATCGTTCCCACGAGGATTGTGAACTAGTTAGTCTCAGATCTATGCTCTAGCAATAGTAATAGCAATGGAACAATATAATGTTGAACTAAAATAAACAATAATGAAATGGCTAATCAACTAAAGTAAACCTATGTGTGAATTCTAAATCAACAAAGTAAAGATAGCAAATAAATCAATAATTAGATATTGGCAAGTCAGATTTGAATAAAATCCCTCATATTGTAATACTGTGAAAAATGCTATAGCCTAACTCAGCATGACATTTTACTCGATCCAAACACCTAGAATCGTGTACTATTCACTCAAACATTCTACAAGCTTGCTTCCTAAGTTTAAATCTAGCATACATCTATGTAGATCTGGACTCAAGAAACAGATTAAGGCTCAGTTTGTTAGCAATCGTACAAGGAAGCACTCATATGTCTATGTATTCTCCTTATACTCTCATATGACCCTAAGCCTTGTATTAATCAAATGATTTCCCTTATCAATAGACCCTCTCAGCATCCATTAACAAGTGGATAACAGATATTGAACGGCCAACTCAACATTGCAACACTTAGCACACATTTGATTAAAATAAAATATCAACATCTAGGCTATATTAATAATAAAAGGTAAGCATTCCAAAAGGAGTTCAAATAATCCAACTTAAAGAAAGTTAGTTCATACTGAAATGAGAGTAAAACAGATTAGAAAATACAACCATGAAGTTCATTGGAATAAAGAACACAAAATACAAGAAAGTAGTGAAGGAATATCTCTTGGAAGGATCTCTCTCTTCCACGTCAATGGCTCTTTCTTCCTTGATGATTCTCTGCTCTTTTTCCTCTGGATAATACTCTTTGTAGCCGTCACTCACTCTGAGGAAGAAGACTTGTTCAATACTCTTTCCATTTTGCTTAAATATGAGAGAATGTAGGGCATGTTGTGACACATGGCCAAATACCACGATAAATTATTCCTCATAGCCAGGTTACTGTACATTATCTCACTGTTGCACGGAAAAAGTGATTGTCTTTTTCGAGATAGCTCAGTACAATGGCAGGACCACATGAGCAAAAGATCACCTTTTCAGATGTGCGCCATCATTCTTTACCGCATAGTCAACAACACAAGTCTTCAGGTTATGCATTTTAATTCCAAGATGAGTTGATTGATTTTGAACTGTAGGAAAAAAAAACAAGGAAATTAAACCTAAGTAAAGCCAAAGTAGAGCAAAATAATACGCATTTTCATCTTTAAACACACTCAAACTCCAAATTGACATTGATGCAAAATGTTAACTAAATTTAAGTAAAATAACTAAAATAGACATAGAACAATTCCAAAGACTCCAAATTAGGACTATGATAACTTTATTTACCAGAGTTATCAGCAACAGTGAGACAAAGTGGAACAGTGAGGTGCCAGTGGACGTAGGACCCTCAAATCCATACCGTAACATGGTCTTAAATGTGATTGGTCCTAACTTTAACCCAAACTACTGTGCTAATGAGGAAGAGACACCGGAGCTATCAACCGAAAGATTGTATGAGATGTTTTGAGGAACCATTGCGGCTTATGTGTGAAAGCCACACACAGTTGTCAGCGGTTGCAAGGTTACTGAATATCAAGTTTGAGACCAACATTTCGGAGGTGTGTTTTCATTCAATGGTGTATTTCTTCAAAGAAGCATTACCGAACGAAGACAAACTGCTGGACAACTTTTACAAAACAAAGAAGTTTGTGGCAGGGGTTGGACTTTCATGTGAAAAAATACGAAACGAAGAAGTTTGTGGCAGGTTCCAATGGATGATGAGGATAATGATGTCGACGTAGAGGATGAAGGTGAAATTGATTGAGCAATAGACGATGAGGATGTATACGTATATGATGATACAGAATAGTGTAATTCACTTTATTAATGTTATTGTAACATACGTTGTAATGAAATAAAGTGTAATGTTCTATTGTTGGGTTTATGATTTGATACATATGTGTATTTATGGTTGCAAACATTATATATGCATGTTCTTTTGATATTAATGTGTATATTAATCTTAATATATTATACATTCAATTTTGTTTAATATCATAAGATTAATTTACTTTCAGATTTTCTAAATGTATAATATTTGTTGTTCGGTTGTGTTGATTTTGTGAGTTTTAATTCTACATTGTATTTGTTTAAATATTCCACATGTTTAGATTGGTTTATGATAAACTTAATATGTTTCAATTCATTATATGCAGATATGGCTAGGGGTTGTGGCATAGATAGATCTGGTGGAGAGACTACATCCCTCGGTGGTCGGTCCGGTGGCAGGGCTAGTAGAGGTTGAGCTGGAGCCTGTGGAGGTAGGACTTTGACTACACCGATGGCCATCGATGACCCTACTATTTAGGCACCTCCACTGAGGCTTGATGAACAATTTTATTTCCTCGCAAGTGCACGAATCAATACAGTAGTATAGTGTGCAGAAGCAAGGGTCGATCCCACAAGGACTTGTAAGTTACTGATTACTCTTGATAACAAAATAAACCTAAAATGTAATTACCAAAATAATCAAGAGAGTGAAACAAAAGCCACATAATTAAAAATTAATTAAACTCAAAAGACATTATCACAACTAATTGACAAATGGATTAAAAATCTAGGTATCTAACTTCATCGTCATTATCCAGCTTAATGCAATTAATCTAACTATTGTAATCTCAATTCTCTCTTAGGGTTTATGTTCTCATAAGCAAGGCATTACCGTAAGGCGTTTGGAATTAACCTAGTATTTTTAGTACCCAAACTAGCTATGGTTAAGCCTAGTCTAAATAAGAAAAACAATTAAGAACGAGACATTAAAGAACCAACTTGCACTTGTCAGGGCGTATGCACAGCTACAGGGCATTGATTCACAATAGCTTTTTAAAGTTAGCTATGGTTAAACCAAACCCTAACTCACACAACCTATTGATCCACATTCGAGGTTGTCACACAATAAGGCAAATCATAGATTGAATTAATGCAATGAATGAATCCAAGAGACACGAATTGATAACAAGGACTTTTGATTAATAACATTAAGCCTTCAAATTAGGCTACATTGGATCCCTAGATAACAGTTTAGTTACACATAGTCATTGTAAGAACTAACCTTAAAATCCAAGGTTGAAGAAAAACAATCCAGAGTTCCTTTGTAAATCTCTCTAAAAAAAACTCTTCTCTTAATTTCTTTCTATCCTTTAAAAATAAATCACAATTTCTTTTTATGGGTCTAAGGCAGAAAGGCTATTTTAGGAAAACAAAAAGTCTGATTCAGGGTTGAAAAAAGAACATTATTTCTGATTTTCCCGAACAGCGCCGCGGCACCGTTTCCTTGATAATGTAACTTCGACAAAGGAACTCCTCCATGTCGCAACCCACAAAATACCACACTACGGCTCAGTTGAACAGGGCGTCGCAGCATAAACGTTCTGCCCAAAATTATGAATGTTTCCTTCTGTCACGCCGTGGCATAGAATAAGCCTATGTCGCAGTGCGACCTTGAAATCTTCAATATCACAGGTGTGTGTGTATGTTATATGATTTCCTTCAAACACAGCAAATAATAAAGCACAAATTTCCAAATTAATCCATAAAAGTGTCTCAGAAATTGCATATACACACAGCAAATAGAACAATAAAAAATCATTTCAACTCTAAGAACCTCCTAAACATCAATATCACCTTCATTCTCAACTCTCTAATCATCCATAATTCCACATTCTGTCAATCCTAACACCTAGAAATAATTCCATGTGCAACATCCGTAGACAAAAACTTGATCCCCAAAAAAAATTATGAAAATATAAGTAAAACTCGGTAAGACAAACTCCATAGGCCTACTTTTCAAACCACTCTCCACTAATGTAGACAATCACATAACTTTAGATCATTAGGA
>WYDK02036212.1:0-19141 GCA_009867345.2 Toxicodendron radicans | reverse complement strand
CCTAAGTTCGGAGCAAAATCAAGTAATCAAAATTCTACCAAATGCTAAACTATGTAAATATACACAAGTAAATCATTACTCTGTGTGTGTGTGTGTATATATATATATATATATTACATGTAAAATGTCCGGATGATACAGACCTTTAGAAGATCAAAATCATCGACGCATTCACTGTGTAAGTAATGTTTATATATTACATGTAAAATGTCCGGATGATACAGATCTTTAGAAGATCAAAATTATCGAAGCATTCACTGTGTAAGTAATGTTAATTGGGCAATAACATTTTAACATTGCATAATAGGCATGCTGAATGTCTCCATTGAATATCATGTGACGGTATTAGTGTCGGTGATTATAAAAGTTATGTCACTAGGGCATTAGCATAGATAAATGGTTAGTGAACTTTTATCGAATATGACCAATTACGATGAATCACATGAAATTTAGAATGTGGTCAATGCTACATCATAGAATCGTACTAGTATACCACTAATCCTTAGACCTGAGACCTTACGGTTGGATTCGACATAGGATGCTTATGGTTCATGTGGTATATAAACACGAGACTAGGCATGTCTTGTGCAAGAAGTTGGTTTGGTAATATGTTATTCATGTGTGAGGACAAGTTGTGATCAAGATGAGATCCATTGACTCAAAATAGTTGAATCTCGAGTTCCCAGTCGAATGTCAATAAACATTGGAAAAAGGAAATCTCTGGCCAGAATATAAGAAATTGTCATATGAAAAGTAGTTTCATGATGACACGTTCTATTGTATTGATTGACATTTCAAATGAAGATTAAGCTGAGGGTTTTGACATACCATGAACCTATTCTTAATCAGGATTGGACGACAGAGAGTTTTTACTACATGGGTTGTACGATCGAAAATAGGTTCATTGGAGTGTAGCTTCATTATGGCTTAGGGGTTATGGAGCATTGCTAAATGCCTACCATGATTTGTGGGAGTTTTAATCATAAAGAGTTATGACGAAACACAACATATCTGTATACGATATTGGGCCCATGACTAGGTCATAGTGAACCTAAGTGGTCACACCTAAAAATCAAGTAAGAGGAGAAAGAGTAATACATATAGTTAAAGGTTAACGGTGTTCGAATATAAACGTGTGCATTCGAATTAATGTATTGGTGAGAAATTATTACTCATGGAACGCTAGCACTTAGCAAGGGTAATATGGACATTTGGTCATTATTGGATTAGATCTAATAATGGACTAATATTTATTGGATTAGATTCAATAATGGGTTAATATATATATTTATTAGATAGGATTCAATAATCGGCTTATATATATACTTATTGGATTGGATCCAATAATAGGTATATATAAATATAATGAAATTTAAATTATGGGCCTTGATTATAAATTTTTTTAGATCAAAGGCTTATATAAATATTAAAGAGTTAATATTGAATTACTACATATTCAAGGACTAAATAACATTTTCAAAATTGCAAAAATAGTCCAAGTATAAATATGTGGTTATAATCTAATTTTGACCTAATTTTTAGAAAAATCAAATATCATTCTCAAGCTCTTTCACACATCTCTCTTCTCTTGTTTGATGGTGGATTACACTTGGAGAAATCTTCATTTTTGAAGATCTTACATCTCCATTCAAAGCTTTAAAGGTTGAAAGCTTCAAAAGGTAACATTTTCACCCTTTTTAGTTTTAATTCCATGCAACTTGAACCCTAATTCATGTATACACGATTTTTGCTTTATTTTACTCCTTATAAGCATGTTTTCTTTCAAAAATTTCTCAATTCATTGTTTTCAAACTGCTTGCCATTATTAGAAATTATGGTATATGGGGAATTCCAAAGTGGTAGACAATATTTTTGAAGACGAAAGCTTTAAGCTTGTTGGTGGTGATCGTGGCTAAGGGTTTTGCCTCTGCCCATTCGAATTAAACGTGTGCATTCGAATTAATGTATTGGTGAGAAATTATTACTCATAGAACGCTAGCACTTACCAAGGGTAATATGGACATTTGGTCATTATTGGATTAGATCTAATAATGGACTAATATTTATTGGATTAGATTCAATATTGGGTTAATATATATATTTATTGGATAGGATTCAATAATCAACTTATATATATACTTATTGGATTGGATCCAATAATATGTATTGTTAACATTCTTTGTTTGTCAAACTTATGAATGAGTGTGTGCTCATAATCTGTTGTATGCTTAGTTGAATTAGATGGTTAAGTTTCATTTATCTACTTTTATTTTGTGTGCACACTCAGTTTATGTTATCACATTTGAATTAGACGTTTTACTAACTTCGAGTATGATTTTATTTATGTCCAGATGTTATATGTTTTATCGTTTATGATAATTGTTCACATGTTTGTTGAGAATGTTTGGACCACGTTACAGGTGTCTTGATATCACGAGTGCGGTCTAAAAAGTTGCATAACTGTTTCAGGTCTGAAATTCTTTTATTGGCACACAAAAAGTTTCACTTTTTTTTTAGCCAATTGTCTTCCCACCTGGAAGTCTCTGTCTTGAGCAACAGGGCAATATTTATCTTCTTCTTCCTTGTTCAAGACCTAGAACGAACGTGACTCTTTTAGTATAGCTTGGTGCTCTGGTTTCTCAAAGAATCTTTGTTCGTTCCATTTATGTTTTATTTGGATTAAGTTTGTACTTATCTTTCGTTGCTTCTGTTTCATTTTTGTGCTACGAATGTGAGCACATTTTGTTCTGGTTTTCTTTATTTGAACACTGGTTGGAACATTGGTTCCTTTGTTAAAGTCTAAAGTGAGAACTTGGCGTTTGAAGCTTGAAAGCTGACCAGGAGTGTCTCGGGGTGAGACTAGCTGTAAAAGAACGAGATTTAACCAAATGGTGAAGATTGAAGTGTTGTGACAACAGGGAGTTTTCATAACTGAGGCTTATCTTCAACTTTGTAATTGTATCATGAATGTTTTCTATAGTGGAACGTTTTCATCTGGACCAGGTCCCATGGATGTAGGCTTCAGCCGAACCATGTAAAAATCTGTGTGTTATTTACTTTTATTGTTGTTTGGTTGTTTACCTTTAGCTCTTAAAGAACACAATGAACACTAATATACAACTTGGTAATTATTTCATTAAGTATTATTTTTCCGCTATGCTAGTTTAATATGGGTAACCCATCTTGGATCTGATTTCACCCAAGATAAACCTACAAGTGGTATCAGAGCTTGTTCTGATAAGTTATTTCAATTGATCTTTACCCATTTGTATGCTTCTCTGTTGAGCTGATTGATTGTGCTTTTATTGCATTTGCTTGAGTTGTTTTGAATTTATGTCTATTGTAATGTGTGCTCACATTATTTTCTGTGCACACAACTGTTGTGATAAATTATTTTAATGAAGGAAGGACTGCCAATAGACCACCCATTTTGGAAGGTCCTAATTACCCTTACTAGGAACCTAGAATGCATGCATTTCTAAGATCTATTGATGAAAGGGTTTGGGCCTCAATTGTAAGTGGATGGAAACATCCCACTATAGAAGAAGATGGGGTAACTAAACCAAAACCCATAGACTCTTGGACCAAGGCTGAGTTAGATTCGACTAACAACAACTCAAAAGCTATTCATGCTATCTTCAATGCTGTAAATGTTAACCAAATGAAGATAATAGCCAATTATGAAATAACCAAAGATGCTTGGGACAAGCTCCAAGTCAAAAATGAAGGAACCGATGTGGTTAAAAATACTAGACTTAGGAGACTTGTGACTGATTTTGAAAATCTTTTCGTATTGGAAGATGAAACTATCTCTAATTTTCATGGTAGACTTTGTGATGTGTCTAATGAATGTTATGCTTTAGGCAAGGTCTATTCTAATTCTGAACTTGTTACGAAAGTCTTGTGCTCTCTTCCTAAGAGATTCATGTCCAAAGCCACTTCCATTGAAGAATGTCGAGACTTGGATGCCATGGAACTTGATGAGCTAATTGGATCCCTTCAAACCTTCGAGCTGAATCTGAAAAGATGGGAAAATCAAAAGTCGAGCAAAGGATTAGCACTAAAACACGAGGTAGATTCTGAACTTTTTGAGAATGTTGACATAAGCTCTCTTGATGATGACACTTGTGCTTTGCTAACCAAAAATTTTGCAAAATTCCTCAAGAAAAATGCAAAACGATCTTTTGGAAATAAAAAGGGAAAATTGTCTTATGTCAAAAAGCTTTTTGATCAACAAAATTCTGGTGGATTTCCCAAAAAGGTTTCCTAAAGAAAATGAAAAGAAAAAGGGAGTCAAGTGTTTTGAGTGTGAGGGGTATGACCACATTCAATCAGAATGTGCTAACACTCTAAAGAAGAAAGGTATGGCAATGGCTGCCACCTTGAGTAGGAGTGAAAATGATGAAAATGTTAGTGAAGAGAGTGAGTCAAATTTGGTTGAAAAATTTCTTGCTTTTACCGCCAATCAAGAGGATGGTGAGAGTACTTGTTCAGATGAGTCTAGTTACTATTGTGAAGAGAAACAAAAGGCCTATGACAAGATGTATCAGGCTTGGTTAAAGGCACTCAAAAGAATAAAGTCACTTGAGGCAAAAAAATCGTCATTGTGGAGGATAAGAAAAGTTTGACTAATCAAGTCAAAGTCTTGACCATTGAAGTGTCCAATAGAGAATCACTTTTATCTAAAGCTAAATTTGAACTAATTGAGGCCAATGCCATTGTTGAGAAACTTAATGCAGGTTCACTTAAGCTTGATGAGGTGCTTGGACAAGGGAAAAATTATGGTGACAAGACTGGATTAGGATTTACTCCAGGTGCTAGTACATCTGTCAGTGTACGCACATTTGTGAAGGCTTCAGAACACACATCTGATTTTGTCACGGGAAAACACGTAGTAAAGGTAAAACGATTCATTCCCATTTGCCATTTTTGCAATAGGAAAGGGCACATCAGACCCAATTGCTTCAAATTCATAGCTTACTTGCAAAAGTATTTTGAAAATCATGCCATGTTTTCCAATATGAACATACTCGTAAAAAATGTTGGTTCTCATAAAAGGATTTGGATGCAAAAACCTGTTGTGAACTCATATGTTGCACATACTTCACTTTTTGCATTTAAAAAATGATTTATGGTATCTTGATAGTGGTTGTTCTAGGCACATGGTTGGTAATAGTTCACTTTTGTCTGACTTACAATATGTTGAAAGTGGGCATATTAATTATGGTGATGGAAAGAAGGAAAAAGTTCTTGGAAAATGTTCAATTACTCTACCTGGACTTCCAACCTTCAATGATGTTTTGTATGTTGATGGTCTTAAGGCAAATCTCATAAGTATAAGTCAAATTTATGACAAGAACTTTAAAGTTCAGTTCTCAAAAGATAAATGCCAAGTGTTGAATGACAAAGGCGCTCCCATTCTAGAAGAAAAAAGATCTAATGACAATTGTACTTTGCTGTCTAATCATTTTTCTTGTCTTAGTTCAAAGACTGATGACATTGATGTGTGGCATGAAAAACTTGGTAAAGCTCTCAAAGAAAGAAGTTGTGAGAGGGTTACCTAATTTTGATCTTCCCAAAGGTAAAGTGTATGGACATTGCCAACAAGGTAAGCAAACCAAGTGTTCACACAAATCTTCTTCTTTTCTTAATACCTCTAGTATGTGAGAATTGCTTCACATGGACTTGATGGGTTCAATGCAAACTGAAAGTTTGGGTGGTAAAAAGCATGTCTTTGTGTGTGTTGATGATTTTTCAAGATTCACTTGGGTTGATTTCCTTAGAGAGAAATCTGACACATTTAATGTTTTTGAGAAATTGGTAAGAAGACTTCAAATAAACAAGAACCGTCTTGTGAAGAAGATTGTGAGGATTAGGAGTGATCATGGGAAGGAGTTTGAGAACACTTATTTTGAAAATTTTTGTGATGTGTAAGGAATCTCACATGAATGCTCAGCCCCAAAGACACCACAACAGAATAATGTGGTGGAGAGGAAGAATCGGGTAGTTCAAGAAATGGCAAGAGTCATGTTGAATGCTAAGAAATTACCCAAAAGATTTTAGGCTGGAGCCATTAATACTGTCTGCCATATATCAAATAAATTGTTCTTAAGGAAATGTACACTTCAAACTCCCTATGAGCTGTGGAAAGGTAAAAGACAAGACCTCTCTTACCTCCATGTTTTTGGTTGCAAGTGTTATGTTCTTAATGATGAAAGAACCTTGGTAAATTTGATGCTAGGAGTGATGAAAGAATCTTTCTTGGATATTCCTTGAATAGCCGTGCTTATAGGATCTTTAACTTACGTTCTTAAAAAAATCATTGAATCCATTAATGTTGTTTTTAATAATGTAGATGGCTTTTCAGATTCATGGCAATATACTATTTTCAGGAACTTGTCTGATCCAAATGTGCTGACAAACCCGATGTGACCACTCTAGAGCCATCTGAACCAAAATCGATTGAAATTGTGCCAACGTCTAGTGATGTTACCACAACTGGAGCACATAATGGTAACGAGTTTTTGAACAAAGATGGGATTGAACTTGTGGTTGATCTTTCAAATGAGAATACCCAAAGAAGAAGATCAAGATAAAATGATCCTCCAACATGGATTAAAAAGGCTCATCTATCTTCAACCATCATTGAAAATCCTGAAGAGGTAATGGTCACTAGGAGAAAAAGATAAAATGAAATTAACTATTTGTGTTATGTTTCTCTTGCAGAACCAAAAAATGCAAAACAAGCCTTGGAGGATGACTGTTGGATAGCTACCATGCAAGAAGAACTTGAGCAATTCAAGAGGAATGATGTATGGACACTTGTTCCAAGACCTGAAGGCATATACATCATCGAAACAAAATGGATTTTCAAGAACAAAACCAATGAGTTTGGAAATGTGATAAAGAACGAGGCAAGACTTATGGCTCAAGGATATTATACTCAAGTAGAAGGAATGGACTTTGATGAAACATTTGCACTTGTTGCAAGGCTGGAATCTATTCAGTTGCTGTTGACCATTACTTGTGCCTTAAAGATCAAATGGACGTGAAGAGTGCATTCTTGAATGGGATGTTGTCCGAGGAAGTATTTGTGGAGCAACCAATTGGATTTCAAGATCCACATTTGCCCAATCATGTTTTCAGACTGAAGAAATCACTTTATGGGTTGAAACAAGCCCCATGTGCATGGTATGAGAGATTAACAATTTTTCTTCTTGATCATAGGTACAAAAGAGGTAATGCTGACAAGACTATTTTCATTAAGCGTGCAAATGGTGAGTTTCTGTATACACAGATTTATGTTGATGACATTGTGTTTGGATCCACATCAAAAACTCACTTGAACAAATTCATTGACTTAATGAAAAATGAATTTGAAATGAGCATGGTTGGTGAACTGAGTATGTTTTTAGGTCTTTAGATTAAACAATTTGAAAATGATATGTTTGTGTCACAATCCTAATATGCTAAGAGCATGTTGAAAAGGTTTAATCTTGATAGTGCAAAGCATGATAGAACACCCATGAGTCCCACACTTAAACTGTCCAAAGATGAAAATGGGAAGAAAGTTGACAATAAATTGTTTAGGAGCATGATATGAAGTTTGTTGTACTTAACTGCTAGTAGACCCGATTTGTGCTTTAGTGTTGGGATATGTGCTAGGTTTCAGGCTTGTCCAACTGAATTGCATTTGAATGCTGTAAAAAGGATTTTGAAATATGTTGCTGCTACTTGTGATTTTGGTGTTTGGTATTTATTTGATACTAACTGTTGTTTAGTTGGCTTTAGTGATGCTGACTAGGCAGGTTGTTTGTATGATCGAAAAACCACTTCTGGAGGATGTTTTTACCTTGGAAACAACCTGGTCACATGGTATAGCAAGAAGCAAAATGTCATCTCTCTTTCCACTGCTAAGCCAGAATACATTGCTTCTGGAAGTTGTTGCACTCAGGTTTTGTGGTTGAAACAAATGTTGTGTGATTATGGCATTGACCAAGAATGTGTGACAATGTTTTGTGATAATACTAGTGCCGTAAACATATCAAAAATTTCAGTTCAACACTCTAGGGCTAAGAACATTGACATTAGGCATCACTTCATTAGAGAACTTGTTGAGGATAACGTCATAACACTTGAGCATGTGAGCACAAAGTCCCAACTGGCAGATCTATTCACTAAGACATTTGATTATGAAAATTTTGTGAATTTGAGGAAGTCCATTGAACTCTTACAACTCGAGTAGTTGTTCATTCTTGTTTTCAGAATAAATAGATCATCATTGAGTTTCTTTTGAATTACCTTGTCAAGAATTTTTTATTTACGCAATCATGTTGTTATGTCCTTCTCTTTTATCTGTGTGCTATTTGTTGTAAATATGTCCGCACTCTTGACTATCATCTGAATTTGATCTTGACTCTCACTTGAGAGGTTGGTTATATGACTGTCACCTTGTGAAATAGCTACCTTGCTTAAGAGTGTGAAAGTCATATTTGATTTCTTTCCGATTTGTAGAGACCCCTATATTTTGGAAAATTAATCTTTTAGAGGGCTACCTCCTTGCAAGTGTGAAAACTACACTTGGTTATGTTTGAGAGTATTTTGCCCATTGATTTAAATTTGTTTTTTTTGAAAAATTGTTGAAAAGAATCATGTGAAATTTCTGTCATTAATTCTTGGGCATGAGGGAAGGGGGAGTTTGATAAATTCTTACTTAACCAATGAGTCATAAACCCCCTTTGAGGACACTTGCACACACTATGATAAGTTCATTTGACTACCTCTCTAGGATAAGTTGAGAAAATTTTCTTTTGGGTAGTAATCTTTGTGGACTAATTTTTGCTTGCTAAGCATACTGATCAAGATTAAGAAATTTATGTGATGATTTTTTTTGCATAAATTGTTTGATTCTTGACCCTTTAAATCTTTTTTGAAGCTTTATCTGATCAATTTGTGTTTACACATTGTTTTTTTTTTCTTTTTGTTTGTTTTTTGTTTTTTTTTAAGTCATTTTCAATTGTGTTTATATTGTCTTCTTGGGAAGTGTGCAAACTTGCTTCTGTGTTAAAAAGAATCTCGTGTTTATTTTGTCATCACTTGTCTTCGTGTATGACTTGTATGTGCACACATGAAATTGTGCACACGTCGCTTTTAAGTGACCCACTTAAAATGAATCTTTTTTTAGGGTTTTAGTATTTACATGTGTTGACTTTTGAGTGCTAACCCCACTTGCGCCGTCCTACCTCTTTTCTTTCTCGTCATTTTTTGTCTCCCACTTACTCGATTGTTTTATCTCGCATTTTTTACATAAGCTAGGACTTCAATCTTTTTCATGGCTAAAGTGAAATCTGTGGGTAAGAAAAAGATGAGATATCAAAAGAAAGATCTAAAAGAGGACCCCATTCCAAGCTACTCAACATATGATGAAAGTGGATCTGATGATGTGTCTTCTACTGGCTCCTCCATCGAAGCAGAACATACTCCCATTAAACAATTGAAGAGCAAATCAAAATCCCCTATCAAATTGTCAACTTCAAAACCCCTTATCACCTTACCTAGTGACAAAAAGAAAGGGAAATATATGGAAAAACTATCCACATCAGGTAAGAGCTCAAACTTTGTTTCTGATGATGCAAAAATACGGTTCAAAGATGTTATTGCTTGAAGACCTTTTGTTTGTGAAGCCAATGTTTCTCTAAATGACTTTCTTGAATTTGTTGAGTGTATTTCAAAACGTAATTGGGAAAAGTTTGCGTCTGACATTGTTGCCCCCATTCAGAGCATCGTTCAAGAATTTTATGCCAACTTTAATGTTTCCATTGATGAGCCCGGTGAGCACACTGATAAAGTCTTTGTTAGAGGGTTGTGGGTAGATTTTAATGTCGATGCAATTAGAAATATGTTATGTTTACCCACCATTGATGAATCTGATGATTTTTCGGCTGTTGATTTGAAGTTAGTGGCTAAAACACTCACTGGTGGCACCCTTACTGACTGGCCAAAATGTGGGTTTATTCAACCTAAAGTGATGTTGCCACTATATAGGGTGTTATTCAAGGTTTCTCTATCAAACTGGACCCATTCGATGCACAACTCCACTGTTTGTCTTGACTGTGCCCATTTAATTTATGGAATAGGGACAAGAAAACGGATCGATCTTGCTTCCCTGATCTATTCCTACATTAGGGTAGTAGTTGAATCTAAGAGTTTTGTACAAGTGTTTCCCTTTCCCTCTTTGGTATTTAGGATGGTGTTAGCACACAAACCCAAACTGTGAGATGTTGAACACCATTTGAAAGTTAAGACAATCTCAGCATCCTCCTTCAAACAACCTCTTAGTGAGCCTTATGTTCCTAAAGAAGCCCCTATGTCATCTCATGCAAAAACTAACACATGGCATTCCAGAATGCAAGTTAATATGCGGGTGATTGAGTCCTCTATGACAAAGATGTGCTAACAATTAATGGACAAAATGACAAGGATAGAGACTGTTTTCCATCAGTGACTGGACCAGCTTGAACAAATATTTCTAGTGACTGAACCTGCACCATCTGCTTCTATTCCTTAAGCTTTCTCTGATCCTCATGCAGAGGATTCTGCCTCCTCAGAAGAACCAGCTGATGATATTGTTGATGTTGCTCCTCTAGTTGTGACTAAAACTGTCGAACCAGAAGATGCCTCTACCTCAATTGAGATGACCCCTACTGAACCTTCAAAGGGCAGAAAAGGCAAGAGAAAATCTACGAGTACTCAACAGCCCATTCGTAAATCTGCCCGACATTGAAAACTTATGAACAAATAGAGGGAGACGGTTTGAATGTTGTTGGTTGAGGATGAGAGTGTTGGTTGAGGGAGTTTGGGTTCGTTTTCAAATTTTTATGCTTGTGGTAGTTTGGTTGGTTGAGGGGGAGGTTTATTTTTGAAACGATTTACTTTTGAAGTTCTTTAAACTGTTGAACTTTTATTTCTACTGAACTATTTTGTTTTATGGGCTTATGTTTAATTTGCTGAACTATTATGCTTGATATTTTTTACTCTCTTAGTAAGGGGGAGTCTTTTGTGTTTTTTAGATTGAACTTGATGGAAGTTGCTTTAAGACCTTGTTTACTCTTATGATTTAAAAATTTCTTATGCTTATCTTGATTGTTGAAACCTGTTGATGTTAACTTGTTCTTGTTGTTTGTAACATGTTTGATTAGCTTTCTTCATAAGTATGACAAAGGGGGAGATTGTTAAGATTCTTTGTTTGTCAAACTTATGAATGAGTGTGTGCTCATAATATGTTGTGTGCTTAGTTAAATTAGATGGTTAAGTTTCATTTATATGCTTTTTTTTTTGTGTGCACACTCAGTTTATGTTGTCACATTTGAATCAGATGTTTTACTAACTTCGAGTCTGATTTTATTTATGTCCAAGTGTTATATGTTTTATCGTTTATGATAATTGTTCACATGTTTGTTGAGAATGTTTAGGCCACATTACAGGTGTCTTGATCTCAAGGGTGTGGTCCAAAAAGTTGCATAACTTTTTTAGGTCTGAAATTCTTTTATTGGCACATAAAAAGTTTCACTTTTTATCAGCCAATTGTCTTCCCACCTGGAAGTCTCTGTCTTGAGCAATAGGGCACTATTTATCTTCTTCTTCCTTGTTCAAGACCTAGAATGAACGTGACTCTTTTAGTATAGCTTGGTGTTCTGGTTTCTCAGAGAATCTTTGTTCGTTCCATTTATGTTTTATTTGGATTAAGTTCATACTTATCTTTCGTTGTTTCTGTTTCGTTTCTGTGTTACAAATGTGAGCACATTTTGTTCTGGTTTTCTTTATTTGAACACTGGTTGGAACATTGGTTCCTTTGTTAAAGTCTGAAGTGAGAACTTGGCGTTTGAAGCTTGAGAGCTGACCAAAAGTGTCTCGGGGTGAAACTAGTTGTAGAAGAACGAGATTCAACCAAATGGTGAAGATTGAAGTGTTGTGACAACAGAGAGTTTTCATAACTGATGTTTATCTTTAACTTTGTAATTGTATCATGAATGTTTTCTATAGTGGAACGTTTTCATCTGGACCAAGTCCCATGGATGTAGGCTTCAACCGAATCATGTAAAGATCTGTGTGTTCTTTACTTTTATTGTTGTTTGGTCGTTTGCCTTTAGCTCTTAAAGAACACAATGAACACTAATATACAACTTGGTAATTATTTCATTAAGTGTTATTTTTCTGTTGTGCTAGTCTAATATGGGTAACCCATCTTAGATCTGATTTCACCTAAGATAAACCTACAAGTGTATATATATATATATATATATATATATATATATGGACATTATTGGATTAGATTCAATATTGGGTTAATATATATATTTATTGGATATGATTCAATAATCGGCTTATATATATACTTATTGGATTGGATCCAATAATAGGTTTATATATATATATATATATATATAATGAAATTTAAATTATGGGCCTTGATTATAAATTTGTTTAGATCAAAGGCTTATTTAAATATTAAAGATTTAATATTGAATTACTACATATTTCAAGGACTAAATAATATTTTCAAAATTGCAAAAATAGTCCAAGTACAAATATGTGGTTATAATCTCATTTTGACCTAATTTTTAGAAAAATCAAATATCATTCTCAAGCTCTTTCATGCATATCTCTTCTCTTGTTTGGTGGTGGATTACACTTAGAGAAATCTTCATTTTTGAAGATCTTACATCTCCATTCAAAGCTTTAAAGGTTGAAAGCTTCAAAAGATAACATTTTCACCTTTTTAGTTTTAATTCCATGCAACTTGAACCTTAATTCATGTATACACGATTTTTGCTTTATTTTACTCCTTATAAGCATGTTTTCTTTCAAAACTTTCTCAATTCATCATTATCAAACTGCTTGCCGTGATTAAAAATTATGGTATGGGGAATTCCGAAGCGGTAGATAATATTTTTGAAGATGAAAGCTTTGAGCTTGTTGGTGGTGATCGTGGCTAAGGGCTTTGCCTCTGGCCATTTGGTGAAGTAGTCAATTGTGACCACTGCGTATTTCACTCCACCTTTGTCCACTGACATGGGGCCAATTAAGTCAATCCCCCACATAGAAAATGGCCACGAGCTTGACATCGTTGTTAACTATTGTGGGGGAGCCCGTGGTACAATGGAGAATCTTTGACGTTTGTCGCATCTCTTAACAAAAATGACGCATCTTCATGCATCCAGGCTAATAATATCTTTGTCTTATGACCTTATTGGCTAAAGATTGAGCAGCAGTATGATTGCCGTGAATTCCTTTGTGGATTTCCCGAATTATGTACTTAGCTTCATCGTCATTCACACATCGCATCAGGGGTGTACTATACCCCTTTTATACAACACATCTCTGATCATTGTGAAGCAAACAGACTTTTTTTCGGAGAGTTCTCGCTTCCATTTTGTTGATAGGTAGAATCCTCTCTCTTTGAGATAAACGATGATTGGAGTCATCCAATTTCTCTGTAGATCGATGAGCTTAGCAATTTGATTGGATGAAGTAATGTTGGGAGCAAGAACGAACTTGACTAGAATGCAGTCTAGGTGTCTGATTCTAAGGAGGAAGCTAATTTTGCCAAGACATCTGTGCTTAAATTCTAACTTTTGGTAACCTGATTGAAAGTGCTTGAATTTTTTGAGCTCTTTTTTTGCCTTTTTCAAATAGGCAACCATATTGTCCTCCTTGGCTTGATATTCACCAAAAATTTGGTTCACGATTAGCTGAGAGACGCTTTGAATATTGACAGATTTTGCCCCCATTTCTCTGGCTCATCGTAACCCCGTAAACAAGGCTTCATACTCAGCCTCATTGTTTGTTGCTTTAAATCCAAGTCTAAATGCCCCACACATACAGACCCTCCGAACTTATCAACAACAAACTGGCTCTAGCTTGCTTGTTGTTGGACGAACCATCTACAAAGAGATCCCATGCTAGCGAGCTTTGGAGCTTCTCATACGCGTTATTGTTGCTGCTTTCAGCTTGATTGTTCTCTTCTTCATCTGGTCGGTGAGAGAACTCTAAGATAAAATCAGAAAAAATCTGCCCTTTTATTGAAGTTCTAGGCTTATAATGGAGATCAAATTGGCTTAATTTCATTGCCCGTTGTATCAGTCTACCCGAAGCTTCTGGTTTTTGAAGAACCTACCTCAATGAGAAGCTCGTTAAGACATTAATGGTGTGTACATAGAAGTATTGTCGCAGCTTTCTAGACGTAAATAGTAACGCTAAAGCTAGGCATTCCATTTTCGAGTATCTAGTTTCAACGTCCAATAATATTTTGCTTACATAATAAATGGGCCACTGAGTTCTCCCTTCTTCTTGAACTCGGCTGCACTGATCATATGTGGAGACACAGATAGGTACAGTAAGAGAGTTTCCTTGGGGATTGGCTTGAATAGTAATTGTGGGTTCCTAAGATAGGTTTTGAGATCAGGGAAAGCTTTTCACACTCGACTGTCTACCTAAGTTTCTTGTTACCCTTTAGAACATCGAAGAATGGTAAGTAGCGATCCGTAGATCGCGAGATAAAGCAGTTGAGGGCTGCGACTCTACCAGTCAAACTCTACACTTGTTTTTTCTTCGTTGGGTTGCTCATATTCAGTAGGGCTTGGTTTTTCTTCAGATTTACGTCAATTCCTCTTTCTCTTTATTAACCATAAAAGCAAGGAATCTGCCCGATGTAACCCTAAAAGCGCACTTGAGGGGATTTAGCTTCATTTTGTATTTCGAGAGAATATTAAACATGTTAGCGAGGTGCTAAACATGATCTACTGCCACCCGCGATTTCACCAACATGTCAGTGACATAAACCTCCTTCATTTTCTCTATTAAATCTACGAACATTTGATTTACTAGTCGCTGATAGGTAGCCCCTTCATTCTTCAGGCTGAAAGGCGTAACCTTACAACAATAAAGCCCACGATTAGTTATGAAGGATGTGTGCTTTTCTTTCAAGGTAGACATCAAAATCTGATTGTAGCCTAAATATGAATCCATGAAGCTTAACAACTTATGCCTCGTTGTGGCATCAACAAGCTAGTCAATTCTGGACAAAAGGAAGTTGTCTTTTGGACATGTTTTATTCAGTTCGGAGAAATCCACGCATGTTTTCCATTTTCCATTTGGCTTTCTTACTAATACTAGGTTTGCGACCCATCGTGGATTACGAGCTTCCCTTATGAACTTGATGGAGAAGAGCTAATCAGCTTCACTCTTTAAAGCCAAATATTTCTCTAGATCCATTGCTCTTTGCTTCTGTCGAACAGGGTCAGCCTCTGGATCTACATTGAGCTGGTGATAGATAATTTTCAAATCTATGCCGACCATATCAGTATGTGTCTAGGCAAAAACATCTTGGTGTTGTCTCAAAAACTCTTTTAGTCTCTTAGTGAGCTCTCCGCACAGACCACTCCTAATTTTTAGGACCCTAGAAGGCTTCTCACTATCAAATTGGATTTCTATGAGCTTTTCAACCAAGCCACTGACCGACGCCTCATCTTGAATTCGAAGATCAATCGTGTCCTCGACTAGCCTTGGACGCTGCCTAATTCTTTCTATAGTCATGGTTAGCTTTCCTTTTACCTTCTCAGCCAACCGAATAACTTTATTGTAGCAATCGCACGACTCTCCTTGCGACCCACACACCTCTGCCAAGGAATTTCATTTTCATGTGGTAGATTGAAGTGACGACCTTCAAACTCCTTAAGAGTGGTTGTCCAATAATAACATTCACATTAGTTAGACAATCTACCACCAAAATATTTGCCATCTCTGAAACTGTGTTGTGCTCCCCCAAAGTTTGGGAAGAGCGATAAAACCCTTTGGGACGAGAGAATCCCCCGTGAAGCCATACAAAGGCTCTAACACAGGCTTCAAGTAGCTTTCTTTTACCCTCATTTATGTGCAGGCCTCATCAAATATGATATTCACAACACTTCCATTGTCCACCAACACTTTGTGGACTTCGTTATTTCCAATTTGCGCCATCACGGCTAACGCATCTTCGTGGGGATGATGAAGATGAACCACATCTTTTTCTATGAAGACAATTTCTTCTTCTCTTCTTGGGAATTTTGCAAGGCGTTGCTTTGTTTGATACACATATTGAGGCTCATGCCTCGTTTCTTGTGTATAACGATCTTGAGATCACCTTGAGCTTCCCGCAATATGTGACCCTCAGAAAATAATGTTTATTCGGCTCAACTTCGTAGCTTGAGGAGATGGATGCGGTATTTCCTCGCAATCTACTGCCTCCTGAGTAGCTCGTTCTTTGACGAAATCTCTCAAATGACCCCTTTGAATAAGGCTCTCAATAGCATTTTTTAGGGCACATTTTAAGGGTTCTGGTTTTGGCAGTAATCTGGCATTTTGCAACGCTGTCATTATTTCGCTGATTGAGGAGTTTAGAGGAGTATAATCCCCTCACCTGAGCAATGGTGCCTTTGGCTTTGCCAGCCCAAATCAAAACTTTTTGAACTTTCCTCGATCATTATTCCGTCTTTGCCCATTCTTTCGATTATCTTTCTCACGGAAGTCATTACGAACATGAGCATTTTCACAGAATTTACTACGAACAGGAGCACTTGAAGATGCCTCATGGTCGCTACGCTTCAATGTAGTCACTGAGTTTTCTATTCGCAGATATTTTTTTTTTCAAGCTTAGAAAATCAAGGCAAAGAGACATAACCCTTTTTCTATAGCTTATTCCACAATTCTGTTAGAGGTCGCACGTCTGCCATTATCAGGGTGCTAACACCTTCTTCTGGTGCATTTGCCAATTTATTCAACTGTAAGTGGAAATGCTCAAGATATGAAGGATTGGTCTCTTTCCTGCCTGATATTGCTCAAATAACTGAGAGGCATTGAAAACTACCTATTTGCTTGAAAATGCCTCAAAAAGAGGGAATTCATCCGATGCCACGAATTAATTGATCCCGTAGGCAACGATCTGAACCACCTTTTTGGCCATACATCCAAAGTGACTACCAAACATTTGCACTTGGCCAAATCAGACACTCTGTGCAGCTTCATTAGGTCGTTAAACACAAATAAGTGATATTGTGTTCCACTTTTCCATCATACGCCTTAACATCCGAATTCTGAAACCTATAGAACGTGACACATGGAGAACCACAGCAAATAAATGGGAGGCTTCTGATCCCATATTCTGATCATTGCAACGAGGACGAATATCATCCAATGCCCTTTACAACTCCTCAATTCTGGGCAAATTTGGTTGGGGATTACTGCTCTCAGCTATTTCTGTTTGCAACATTTTGTTTTTTAAAAATCTTCGGAGATCGGTTGAAGCCACTTCATTTGATCTCTCGAGCCTTCTAGAAACATTGCCCTAAGGCTCAACAAGGGAGTTCCCTTCTCAAGAACCCATGTCATCTTGATGCGGTGCACGATTTGTGTGTCGGTCAATAGTTCGTGGAAGCTGAATATCAACATCATATCCTCTTCCATTGTCGTCATGAGCAATATTGCGACATGAATTATTGCTCGCGGGCCTTTCGAGGTATCTATTCCTTGGCTTGTTAGCACTTTTTGAACGTCACTGCCAACAGTTTGATTGGTTGTGAGTGTTCTGGTTATTGGACTACGCTATTGCGTGAGAATTTATGGTGCGAGGTCGCCTTGGAATAACTGCCTACACTTCGGGGATAAAAGGTTCCGGTGGGGGATCAATTTTGTCCAGACGTTGAGTTATTGTATGTAGTGTGTTGTCTAGCCTACCAATGCAATGTATCAAAACGGGATCAACCTGAGAGGTGGATGGTCTATCACTAATTTGGTCTGCAAGTGTTTTGCCATCAACTCTGATCCCCACCATGCCAACCACAGGTGGTATAGTTGTATTTTTATTCCTTTGATCAATTTCGTTAACATTAGGCATTTCAGTATGTTTTTTTAGGTATCAGCATGTATCAACACAGTGAAATAAAGCTTAGAACTAGATCATGTTAACCACACACGATTTGTTCAGCCTTCCTTCTAGCGTCAAACTGTTGATGCATGATTTTTCACCAGCGAAAGCATGACGTGGATATCTTTAAAAATAAACATGTACAAATTTATGGTTTTGGGCTTTCTTAATAACCTTAAAGTCGTTAATAAAATGAAATAAATATATGAGACAAGAGACAACTTTTTAAAGTGGTTCAGAAGCTTAAAAGCAACTCCTATGTCCACTGTTTTTGTATTTATGAAAGTTTACAAATGAGATCTCTAACGATATGAATTAAAAGAGAGAGAATATGAGATATTTGTGAGATATTTTGAGTATATCTAGGTCTTTTTTTTAAGTCAATCCAATTTTTTCGAATGAAATCTCTGTTTTTATAAGGAAATATCCTAGGATGCCATTTAGTCCCTAAAATTTTGATCACGTACACTGACATAAGTTTTAGTTAACACTGTGATCCATGTCAGACTTGTCAGTGTGACATATGACATATCCGAGTGCCGCCGTTACCTCTCATTAGATGACATTAGGGTGCTATTGTCTTTTCATATAACAAACCTAAATTTACATAAAATTAACAATTTTAATTTCCAACATAACATTAATAATGTGTTTGGTTCAAGGTAATATTAGATAACAGGAGTAATAAAACTTAAATTGCTCAAATGACGATGTTTGGTTGACAAGTAAAAAAAGATTACCAGAAAAAAAACATTACCAACAGTGTTTCTGGGGGGTAAGTTTAGAGTAATCTTATACCCTTGGGGGGAGGTGTTTTAAAACTTACCCATCGCCTACCCCTTTTTATTTCCATTATGCCCTTAAACAGTAAAATATTTGGACAAAATTAGTGTTTCCTTTATTAATAATTACAAAACGCCCAACCACCTTAAACTTTAATTTTTAACAAAATCACCCCCACCGAAAACTTTAATTTGTAATAAAATCACCCCCATCCACCCCAAGCCTAATATAATATTATTAGTAATTAAATAATAATAAAAATTATATTATATTAATAATTAAATAATAATAAAAACATTATTATATTAATAATTAAATAATAATAATATTATTATTATATTAATATTTAAAAAGAAAGTATCATTTTTAAATACTAATATAATATTATTAATAAAAATA
>WYDK02036175.1:0-19160 GCA_009867345.2 Toxicodendron radicans | reverse complement strand
AAAAACACACAAAATGGACATACACAAAGGACAACAACACCCCCAAACTTGAGAGTTGTTGTGTCCTCACAACAAAACAAAACAAAACAATAAATAGTAAAGTAAACAAGATAAAACAGCAAAAAGAAATGGGGATAAAGAACTCCCTCATTTGCCTAAATTCCTCTGAGATTTCCTTTTTTTGAGCACAAATTCTCCACTCGAGTACACTAATTTCTTTCTCTTCTTAACCTGCGATGAGAGTTCGGCCAACAGTTGCAGATCATCATCTGATACTGAGGAGTATTTCCTTTGCTCATCTTTCTCAAGGGTTGTTTCAGCCTCTTTTTCCATCTTTGCCTCTTGTGCAGCATGGTTGATTGGTGCTTCAATGTCCGGCATTGTGACATGCTCCTCTGCCACTATTGTTGATGTTGATGCTGATGCTGGTTGTGTTGCTGCTGCTAGCACTTTTTCCATAACAGAGGTTTGTCTCAATGATTCCATGTATGCATCAATGAACACTTGAGGATCCACTAACTCCTCCTCATCAATCTGCTCGTCTGTGTTCATGCCCTCAAAATTTTAAGTTGAGAGTGTTTCAAGCTCTTTGTTTTTCTGCTCCCTCATTTGCTTCTTTCCCTTCTTAATGTTTACCATCTTGTGAACTAGGAGGACTTCATCACTCTCGGTGTCTGATGAGTCCTATGCTGGCACACTGGTGGTACCTACAAAAGGCATTTCTTGACACAATTCATCAGGGAAAATTGGGAAAGGGGGATAGGGTTTTGTGAAATTTGTCATGAGGGCCTTCTTCAGAGCTTGATCTCTGCTCTTCAGGTAGTTACATGGAATCAACTGTTTCTTCTCCATGGCCTCCAGCTTAGACAAAATTTTGTCAAGAACTGGCAGGTTTGAAACATCGGTGGGAATGCTGCTAGTTGTTACAGCATTGGTGCTCGACTCAGAGGTTCCAGATTTTGGTGTGCTAAAGTCAGCATCACTGGCAACCTTTTCAATCAAGTGATTTGTAAAAGCACCTCTGTTCACCACGATTTCCTCATCTTCCAGATACGGCACATCAAACTGTTTGGATAATGCAGTGATGAGGGATGAGAAGAACAACTTGCCATGCATTTTCATTGCAGCGAAACAGACTTCTTTAACAAGAATACTACCCAAATTAATTTTCTTCCTAGTCAAAATACAATAAATCAAGATCATCCGATCAACAGAAACGGTTATGTCATGAGTGGTGGGCATTATTCTATTTTTGATAAAATGACACCAAACCTTTGCATTTGGCAGGAGGGACGAGCGTTTCACGGTTTTTGTGTTCTGCTTCGACACTAGCCAAACAGTTCTAGGAACTGTGGTGCTCTTTAGGACTTCTTGCAACAATTCGCTCGAAGGCTTGTCAACCAACTTCGAATATTCATCTTTTATGTCTTTCAAACCAAAGAGTTCATTGAAAGTCTTGGAATTGAGGTCGATTTTTACTCTTCAAACTTTGACATAGGCTAATCATATGCGAGGAGATTTGCATAAAATTCTTTTACCAACGACACAATTGGGTTTTCAGCATGGGTGGCAAAGGATTGCCATTTTCGTTGCTGTAACATTTCACTGATGTAAGAAGGCAACCCCAGATTTTCGGTTTTTGTCATGACAAAACCTTTCTCCAACAACAACGATTTTGATCGAATCACATCTATGTATTTTGTTTCGGCTGCTGGATTCATAAACTTTTTGGGAGTAGTGTGAATGAAGGGAGCTTTGGGTGCTGATTTCTTTGTCATGATGAAGAGTTTTGAAACAATGGTGTGTTGTGTTCAGGATGTTGTAGCAAGGCAAAGATGAGTGTTTATATAGGTTTCTATGGCAACAATGTGGGCAGGCAAGTGGAGAAGTGGGGTCGAGATGGTGGTGTGAATCGTGCGGAGAAAGCTTGGGATGATGGTGACTGTTGTGCAATGGAAATCGGGAGTGAGAACGACTATGGTGGGGGCTGATGTTTTTAGAAGAAAATGGATATTCTGTAAAAGAGGGAAAATCCCGCTTTTTAGGTTAATGCCATAAGAAACCCTAATTTCACTTGCTGACATGGACAAAGGCTTACACTTAATGAATTCGTGCAATATTCCCCTGCTGGCCCATGTTGCAACATACTTATCAGCACTCTAAAGAACTATTAGCACTCAGTCCAACACTTGATTCCCCAACAAGAGATTTTTCTTCATCGTTGGAAAACAAATCAAAATAAATTCATACTGAAATTAGAATAAACAAAAAAAAAAAAAAAAAAAAAAACACTCAATGTTATACTACGAGTCAAAGAAAATTGAATTCAAAATTGTTTTGGTTGCCTCCCAATAATGCTTGTTTTTAAGTCTTCAGCTTGACTTTGCCCATATTTAAGCCTGATTGTTGAGTGAGATTCCCGCTCGTTCTCGATCCCATTCTGATCCCAAGTAGGTCTTTAGTCTTTGACCATTCACTTTGAACCTATTATTGGTCTTCTCATCCACCAAGTCAACAGCTCCATGAGGATAGACTTTTACAACATTGAATGGTCCTGACCATCTTGATTTCAACTTGCCAGGGAAGAGTTTGAGTCTTGAGCTGTAGAGTAAGACATATTGGCCTAGTTGGAACTCTCTTTTGTGAATTCTTTTGTCGTGCCATTTCTTAACTTTCTCTTTGTACAACTTGACATTCTTATAGGAAAATTTCCTAAGTTCTTCAAGCTCTAGCAATTGCATTTTTCTTTGTTTCCCAGCAGCTTGTAGGTTCATATTCAGCTTTTTGAGGGCCTAATAAGCTCGGTGCTCAAGTTCCAAAGGTAGGTGACAAGTCTTGCCAAAGACTAGCCTGTAAGGTGACATGCCAAAAAGAGTCTTGAATGTTGTGCGATACACCCACAATGCTTCATCCAGCTTTAAAAACCAATCTTTTCTATTGGGACAAACTGATTTTTCGAGTATTTGCTTGATTTCTCTGTTAGAAATTTTAGCTTGTTAATTGGTTTATGAATGATAGGCCGTAGCAATCTTATGTTGAACTCTATTTTTCTTCAATAAAGAACTCACCAATCTATTCACAAAGTGTGTGCCTTCATCACTAATAAGGCACCTTGGAGTCCCAAATCTGGTGAATATGTTCTTTTGCAGGAACTTGACAACCACCTTAGCATCATTTATGGAACACACTTGAGCTTCCACCCATTTGGATACATAATCTACAACCACTAGAATGTAATTCATGCCGAACGAAGGAGGAAATGGTCCCATGAAGTCAATTCCCCACACATCAAAAAGTTCTATCTCAAGGATGTTGGTCAATGGCATCTCATGCTTCATCAAAATATTACCCATCCTTTGACAACGATCGCACTACCTGGCGAATTCTTGAGTAGCCTTGAAGAGTGAAGGCCAGAAAAATCCAGATTTGAGGACTTTAGCTATTGTTCTTGACCCACCAAAATGACCACCATTAGGTGCTACATGACATTGTTGAAGTATGCTGGCGCATTCTTCACCAAACATACATCTTCTCAAAATCTGATTAGCCCCTTGCTTGTACAAATAGGGATCATCCCAGAAGTAAAATCTCACTTCATATAAGAATCTCTTCAATTGCTGCTTTGAGAGATCAGGAGGTAGAATGCCACATGCCAGTAATTAGCAAAATCAGCAAACCATGGGCATTCTTGATGATTCAAGACAAGCAATTGCTCATAAGGGAACACATCTTTAATGGCCACCGTGCCTTAAGTAAACTTTTCATTTTCAAGCCTTGAGAGGTGGTATGCAACTTGGTTATCACAACCCTTCCGATCGACGATCTCTAGATCAAATTCTTGTAAGAGTAATATCCACCTTATAAGCCTTGGTTTTGAATATTTCTTTGAAACTAAGTACTTGATGGCTGAATGATCAATGTGCACCACCACTTTGGTCCCAACAATGTAAGCTCTAAACTTATCAAATGCAAAGACTACAACAAGTAATTCCTTTTCAGTTGTGGTGTAATTAAGTTGGGCATCACATAAGGTCTTACTTGCGTAGTAGACAGGGTGAAACAAATTACTTCTCATTTGCCCCAGCACTACTCCAACAGCATAGTCACTTGCATCACACATAAGCTCAAATGGCAAGGACCAATTAAGAGCTATTATAACAGGTGCCGAGACTAATGCTTTCTTCAATGTTTCAAAGGCAATGTGATATTCCTTGGTGAACTAAAACTTTTTGTCATGCTCCAACAAAGAACATAAGGGTTTGGCGATTTTTGAGAAGTCCTTGATGAATCTCTTAAAACTCAACATGCCTTAAGAAGCTTCTGATTCCCTTAACATTCATGGGAGGTGGCAGCTGTTTGATGACATCCACTTTAGCTCTATCCACATCTGTTCCCTTGAGTGAGACTTTGTGGCCTAAAACAATGCCTTCTTGTACCATAAAATGACATTTTTCCCAATCCAAAACCAAGTTAGTCTCTTCACATTTCTTCAATACCCTTTCTAAATTTTGCAAACATGATTAAAATGAATCTCCAAATACTGAGAAATCATCCATAAAGATCTTCAGGCAATCCTTCACTAAATCAGAAAATATGGCCATCATACAATGTTGGAAAGTTACTGGCGCATTGCACAGCCCAAATGACATTCTTCTAAAAGCAAAGGTGTCATAAGGACATGTGAAGATTGTTTTGGGCTGATCTTCAGGTGCAATTGGGATCTGATTATAGCCAGAATATCCATCCAAAAAGTAATAGAACTCCATTTCGGCCAACTTGTCCAACATCTGGTCAATAAATGGCAAAGGAAAGTGATCCTTCCTTGTGGCTTTGTTGAGCTTTCTATAGTCCATGTAGATTCTCCAACCAGTGACAGTTCTTATGGATATCAATTAATCATTCTGATTCGTCACTACTATCATGCCACCCTTCTTTGGAACACATTGAACAGGGCTCACCCATTCACTATCTGAAACAAGGTAAATTATTCCAGCATCCAACCATTTCAAAATCTCCTTTTTGACAACCTTCTTCATGGCTGGATTAAGTCTTCGCTGATGCTCTATCATGCTGCAGCAATCATCTTCAAGCAAGATTTTATGCATACAAATTGAAGGGCTAGTTCCCTTGATATCAGCAATGCTCCACCCGAAAGCTCTTTTATGCTGCTTGAAGATCTTCAACAACTACTTTTCTCTATCTTCAAGAATTGTAGAGGAGATAATAATAGGCAATGTATCTTCTTCTCCAAGATATGCATACTTCAAATGACTAGGCAATGCCTTTTGCTTCAGCATTGAGGGTTCTTCAATGGATGGCTTGAGCGGTTGTAAATCCCTTTCACTCTGATCCAGCAATTCAAATTTCTGCCCAAATCTCTTTAACCTTGATTCCCCTTGCAGTTCAGCTACACTCACATTCTCTGCCTCTTCGTTAGCAAGTTCAGATTCATCTACCAAGAAATCCACTTCAACAACCCAGCTACTACACAACTTTTCCATTTCCTCCATAGCTATGCTATCAACAATGCTCACAGTAAAGCATTCTTCTGAGTCATCAGGGACTTCATTGCATCCAAGACACTAAAAGTAACCTTTTGATCATTAACTCTCATAGTCAATTCTCCTTTCTGCACATCAATTAAGGTATTCCCTATGGCTAAGAATGGTCTACCCAAGATAATAGGCACTTCTCGATCTGTTTCATAGTCCAAAATGATGAAATCCACGAGGAAAATGAACTTGTCCACCCTTACTAACACATATTCAATTTTACCTTCAGGATGAACAAAGGATCGGTCAGTAAGTTAAAGTGTTACGGTGGTTGGACTTGCTTCGCCTATACCAAGCTTCTTAAACAAAGAGAGAGGCATCAAATTAATACTAGCCCCAAGTCACATAAATCTCTTCCATAATAGGTGTTTCCAATAGAACATGGTAGCGTGAAACTCCCAGGATCCTTCAGCTTTTATGGAAGTTTGTTTTTGCAAGATAGAACTGCATTCCTTGGTCATGGCTACAGTCTCAAACTCACTCATCTTTCTCTTCTTTGACAAGATATCCTTTATGAACTTGACATAGTTGGGCATTTGCTCCAAAGCTTCCACCAATGGAATGTTGATGTGGAGTTACTTCAAAACTTCAAGAAACTTGTTAAACTACTTGTCTTGATGTTGTTTCTTGAGTCTTTGAGGGTATGGTGGAGTAGGCTTCATAATTTGTTATTTCGCTCTACTGGGATTTGTTGGCGCAACGTTGTCAGCATCAGTCGTGTTCTTTTTTGAATTCTTCATTGTTTCTTGCACTTCAATTTCTACTTCTTTAGATTGAGATTCAACTGAGGTTTGCTTTGGTTCAGGCATTTTTCTTGGCATTTGTACTTCCCTTCCATTTCTCAACTCAATAGCTTGGACTTGTTCCTTGCCTTCTCTTGAATTCTTGGTATTGCTTGGAAAAGAACCTTGTGGTCTTGTATGAATTGCCAATGCAAGTTGCCCTACTTGATTCTCTAAATTCTTCAACGAAGCACCTTGATTTTGGATCAAAGTAGACTGGTTCTTTATGATGGTATCAGTCTTATTCATGAAATCTCTTATAAGTGTCTCTGATGAGTTGATTTTGTTCTCCATATACTCATTTCTTGGTTATGTTTGTTGATGGAATCCTGGTGGTTGCATAGGCCTATTCTGAGTGGATGTTGGAGCACCTTCTCCTTAATTGTTCCAAGAGAAGTTTGGGTGTTGTCTCCAACCAGGGTTGTAAGTGTTAGAATAAGGATTGTTTCCCCTATTCTGGTTACTTACAAAACAAACAAATGCTAGGTTGTTTAGGCAATTTTCATACGCATGCCCTACTCCACAAAAGACACAAGATACTACCTCGTGGTGCCCTGATGAACCACCCATTGCTGCAGACGATATTGGCGCAGAGGTATTCATGTTCTTGATTATATTAGTCAAGGAAACTACTTGTGCAGATAATGATGTGATATCATCCACCTCCATGACTCCAATTACTGTTATTCTTGAAGTCTCTGCTCTAGCTGCTGGCCACTGATAATTGTTGGTAGAAATCCTTTCCAAAATTTAAAAGGCTTCATTGTAAGACTTAGATAAAAGTGCACCAGTTGCTAACGCAGCAACCAACATTCGTGTCTGTGCATTCAACCCATTATAAAATGTCTCCATTTGAATCTAGCAAGGTATCTCATGTTTAGGACACTTCCTCAATAACTCTTTAAATCTCTCCCAGGCTTCATGCAAAGTCTCATCTTCAAATTGTTGGAAATAAGTGATATCATTTCTAAGCTTCCCTTTCTTTTGAGGTTGGAAGTATTTTGACAAAAACTTATGCAGTAAATCACTCCAATCCATGACCGAATCTGGTGGCAATGAATTGAGCCAAACGCGAGCACTATCTCTTAATGAATATGGGAATAACTTTAACCTCAACACATCTTCAGACACTCCAAGCAACTTGAAAGAGTCGTTAACTTCCATAAATAACTTCAAGTGCAAATGAGAGTCTTCGGTAGGCAAACCCCCAAAGTAACCCATTGTTTGCAACATTTGGAACATCACCAGTTTCAATTCAAATTGTTGAGCTGGAAACTCAGGTCTGACTATGCTTGAATTGAATTGATTGATGAGAGGTGTATCAAAATCTCCAATGCATCTATCAGTTTCATCAACAGGTGGCGGGTTATGAACTGTCTCGTTCTCCATTTCTTAAATTTTATGAGCTATTTGATCAGCTCTCAATCTTCTTAATCTGGCGTGAAGGGTTCTCTCTGGTTCAGGATCGAATAATAAGATGGATTCTTCAACAGATAGGTTCATAAACCATTCATCATCAGATCTGAAACAGACAAAAAGTAAAATAAAATGCAAAAATAAATAAAGCGAGCAACAATATTAACTACCTAATTTTCGCACAATCCCCGGCAACAGCGCAAAAAACTTGTTGTCTAATCCAAACAATAACACATACACGTAAGTATACGTGGTTGACAAGTAGTTTAGATTCCTAAGAATCGAATATCGTTCCCATAAGGATTGTAAAATTAATCAGTCTCTATCGATGCTCCAGCAATGTAACAACAATGAAATGTGATGATATTAAGCTAAAATGATCACTAACAAAACAGACTTAATGGAATTAATTATGAATGATACTGCAACGAAATTAAACTAAGCAACTGTAACAAATCTAAGTAAGAATTCTACTCGACAGAGCAAGGTTCAACACCGGTTCAGTGATCGATTAAAGGTAAGTCAGGTTTAAACGAAATTCCTCATATTGTAATGCTATGAATGTTGCTACAGCATAACTCATCATGACATTTCACTTGATTCAAACTCCTAAGCTCTTGTACTATTTCGTTGAACATTCTACAAGTTTGCTACCTAAATTGAAACCTAACATATGTTTATGCCGATTCAGACTCAAGCAACAAATTTACTCCTCGGTTTGTTAACAATCATAAAAGGAAGCACCCATATGCCTATATATTCTCCTCATACTACCGTATGACCCTAAGGGCTTGCATTAACCGAATGATTTCCCTTGTTTCTCAGACCTTCTCAGCATCTAATTAACAAGCAACGCCGCAAACATTGATTGGCCATATCAACATTACTACAATAAACCCATTTGGCTAAAATGAAACGAAATGCATCATAGCTATATTAAAGTTAAAGGAACATACAATATGAGTTCAATCATTCAAACCCAACTTAAAAGCAGTTAGTTCATACTAAAATGAGAGTAAATATAAGTAGAAGATACAACCAGCAAATCCATAGGAATAAGAAAAATTAAAAACAAGAAAGAACACTACAAATGTGTCTTGGGATGATCAACTCTTCCTCGGGAAAAATGGATTTTTCTCTTTTGCAATGCTCTGTAAAATCTCTCACTATTTCTCCCTATGGCTGACCTTACTCTAATGATTGAAGACCTCTCCTTCAAACTTTCTACTTTGCTTTTATATGAAGAAGAATAGGGCAACTTTGGACACTTGTCAGCATACTAGGATTTTTCATTCCCTTATAGTCGAGTCACTGTTCATTTTTCTTAGTGTGCACAAAAAAGGAAAGTGTCCCTGTCAGGACAGTTCAGAAGATTCGTGGGACCACAGGCGTGCTTTCAGTTATGATGAGCTGGCGCGCTATGCGCCAACATTGTCATCGCAAAACTCTCAGCTATCTGCTACGCTATGCTCCAGCATTCCTTAGCATCAGATCTTCAATTTGTGTTCTTTATGAATCCGAGTTTGAGCCATTTGATTATGAAATTAAATAATTCAAATAATAAAAATTAAACCTAAAACACACCAAATTAGAGCAGATTAAAAGCATTTTCCATTTTTCATTTTCAAACACAATCTAACTCTAAATGACTAAGATATGAAATATTAAACTAATTAAAAAAAAGTGACTAATATAGCAATAAAAAAAAATAGCAAAGGTCTTAAATTAGTCCTATGATAACTCCATTTACAGGAGTTATCACCTACCAACAACTCAAGTGGGCTTCAAGCGAGTAAGTAATGAGCTTGTCTCAAGCTCGAGGCCAAAGAGGGTTGTTGTACAAGAGAAAAAAAAAGGCAAGTCACCATTGTTGATGCTCCTGCTAAGGAAACTCAAACCGCTTTGTCCAAATGTTGTATAGGTACAGGGATTTCCACGACCTCGACCCCTGCTACTGATACAAGCTTGTCCTCTGATAATGAGGAGTTTGATGGCGAGCTTAATGAGTTGGTCGAAAAACTGCCCATGTACCTAGCATCGAGGTAGGTATTCTACAAAGAGTGATGACTCCTACTTGTTTTGAGGAGTATCGTCAATGCCCTAACCCTAAGAAGATGCGTTGCCTTGTAAGCATGGGGACAAAGGTATTGTTCTAGGCTCGTTTTGCTTTATTCTTTACTTTATATTAGTTGGAATCATGCCTTTGCTTTTTGGTTTTAGATGTTCACCATGCTCAGCCTCTTTTACGATGATTCATACACACCCTGGAAGACTCTGATCGAATCGTTTCTGAGGCTCAAAACAGTAAACACTCATCTAAAGAGAAAATTTATAAGCTACAAGCGAAGATTGCCATGTTTTAGGTCGAGCTGGCCAAGAAAGACGAGCTCTTGTTGTCTAGCCTCGCTACTAAAGATCATGAGTGTGTAGACAAGGTCAAAATTCTGTCCAAGGAGAAAGATCGCATCAATGTAGACAACGATAGAATTTTAGGGGTGATCGATCATGCCAATAAAGCCTCCATCTGGCTTCGAGTTGAATGTAATAAAGTGAATTCTAAGTTGGTAGCTTGCAAGAAGGAGTTGAATCTCACAAGGAAAATGTTATTTCCTTCGGCGACCGGGTGATCGAACTCGAGAGAGAATTGAAAGCAGTGAAGGAGAACGAGAAGATCATCGCCTGGGAATTGTCTGACAACTTGGTGTGGTCTCTATAGCTAAAGAACCTCGAGCATGACTTTTCTTTCCTCCACATAAGGCGATCATTTTTATCTTCGTCGAACATTTCCCGCCTAAATGATTCAATCCCGACTTCAACTGGAATCATAGCTTCACATCCATAAGAAAGTGAGAATGGGGTTTCTCTTGTTGACGTTCTCGTCGTGGTTCTGTATGACTATAAAACTTCTGGAAGTTGTTCCGTCTAAGCACCTTTCAAAGAATCAAGCTTGGTTTTCAATGTATGCTTGATCACCTTATTCACTGCCTCAACCTGCCCGTTTGCTTGAGGTCGATACATAGTAGAGAAGCTTTTCTTGATTCCCAATTTCTCACAGAATGACCGAAATTCTTCACTATCAAATTGTTGACCATTGTCCAAAATGATTGTGTGTGGTATGCCAAATCGACAGATAATGTTTTTATAAACAAAATTTGTAAGCCTCTTTGATGTGATAGTGGCTAGAGGTTCAACCTTTGCCCGATTTGTAAAATAATTGACTGACACCACCACAAACTTCACTCCTCCCTTTCCTTGAGGAAAATGGCCAATTAGGTTGATACCCCAGATCGCAAATGGCCATGGACTAGTTAAAGTCTTCAATTCCTACAGAGGAGCTTGCAATATATTAGAGAACCTTTGACATTTATCATATTTTCAGACAAATTGCGCTGCGTCTTGATGAATTTTTGGCTAGTAGTAACCCTGTCGTAGCACTTTGTAAGGCAAGGCTCTTCTACATGAGTGATTTCCACAAATCCCCTTATGTATTTCTCGAAGAATATAGCTTGCATCTTGGTCATTGACTCATCGTAGTAATGGCATGTCATACCTTCGCTTGTATAACTTATCATTAACAAGAGTATAGCAAGCTGCTTTTGTGCGAATAACTCGAGTTCAAGCTTATCCTTAGGCTCTAGCCCGTTGTTTAAATAAGCGATGATGGGATTCATCCACGAGGTAACCTACTCTGTCGGCCTCACTATGTTCCATCTGTACAATGTTGGGACTTGTTAGAAAATTCAACAAGAATTGTACTGAATTTTTGTCATTCATGGCTGACGTCAGGCGAGCTAAAGCATCAACCGTAGTGTTTTGCTCTCTTGGAATCTGCTGAATAGTATATTCTCTGAAGGCTTTCAGCTCGGATTTCACTTTTTGGAGGTAGGCCACCATGTTAGCCTCTTTGGCTTTATACTCTCTTGCAACTTGGAAAACAACCAGTTGTGAGTCACTACAAATATTTACCGATTTCGTCCTATCTCTCTTGCTAGGAAGATTTCAGAAAATATTGCCTCATATTTAGCCTCATTGTTTGAGGTGGTCAAGCAGAACTTCCCAGCTGCTCAAATTTGCTTTCCCTCAGGATCTTCTAACAAGAGACCTACCTCTGCTCGTTTTTCATTAAACGACCCATCGACATATGCCATCTAGGTCTTCAGAGCTTTGAATTTCCCCTCTAGAGTGGTTGAAGTATTCAAGCTACTCGCTTTTTCTGCCCTTGCTATCCCATCTGGCTGATATGAAAACTCAAAAATAAAATCCGCCAAAGCCTGTCCTTTTATGGCAATTCTTGGGATATACTTTAGGTCAAATTGTCTAAGCTCAACCGCCCACTGCAATAGTCTACCTGAGGCTTCTTGTTTCTGCAAGACTTTGCGAAGTGGGAAGTTGGTCAACACATGTATAGTGTGGGCTTGGAAGTATGATTGCAGCTTTCTTGATGCGACAAGGAGAGTCATTGCTAGCTTCTCCATTTTTGGATATCTTGATTCAGCATCTAACATACGCTTACTTATATAATATACGGGCCACTGCACCTTTTTCTCCTTATGATTTAATGCAGCATTGATTGCATGAGGGGATACTGAAAGGTATAACAAAACAATTTCCCTTTGAATTGGCTTGGAGAGCAAAAGAGGTCACTCTAGGTTCTTCTTCAACTCCTGCAAAGCCAGCTCGTATGTCTTATTCCATTTAAACTTTTTATTATTCTTTAGAGCTTCAAAAAATGGAAGACACTTGTATGTGGCCTGACAAACAAAGCGACGACACACCCAGTCAGTCTTTGTACTTGTTTAATTTTGCTCGGCCTCTTCATATCTAATAGCTCTTGTATCTTTTCGGGGTTAGCTTTTATTCCCCTTTGATTCACCATGAATCCTAAGAATTTTCCCGAGCCAACACCGAAGACACATTTCAAGGGATTCAGCTTCATTTGACATTTTTGCAAGATATCGAGCATTTCTTTTAGGTGCTCAAGGTGATCGTCAACCTTTTCTGATTTGACGAGCACGTCGTCTATATAGACCTCCATAGTTTTCTCGATTTGCTCTTCGAACATCCTACTCACAAGGCCCTAATGCGTTGCCCTTGTGTTTTATAGCCCAAATGGCATCACCTGGTAGCAATACAATCCTCGATCAATGATGAATGAGGTATGCTCCTCGTCAGCTTTATACATCGGGATTTGATTGTATCCTAAGTATGCATCCATGAAACTTAGGAGAGCATTTTCCACTTTTGAATCTACCAACTGATCTATCTGGGGCAATGGGAAGTTGTCTTTTGGGCATGACTTGTTTAGATCAGTGAAATCCACACAAGTTCGCCATTCTCCATTAGGCTTCTTGACCAGCACTGGATTCGCTAACCAATAGAGATATTTTACTTCCCTAATGAATTGATACTAAGGTTGGGTTTGGTTCGAGGAATGTTTTATTACTGGGAAGGTTATATTACTGGAAAGATAAATTACCTTGAAGATTACTGGGAATCTTATTAAAAATGTGTTTGGTTAGATAAGATTAAATTGGTGGGTATGTTATATTAATATGTTTGGTTGGAAGGAATAAAAGATTACTAGAGTATATTTGTACTAAATTGCCCTTATACTATAATACTATAATAATAATAATAATAATATTCTTATTTATTTGCATTTTATCTTTTAACCCCCTAACATTTGAGATTGACCTAAAACACCCCAGTCAACAAAAACTTTTAAAATATAAAAACAACACCCCAATCACCACACCAACATCGTCGGCCACCGCCCACCATTGTCGACGTCGATCGAAAGTCACTAGAACAGTGAATGACCTGTCGGATCTGGTCGGTCGTTCGTTCGCAGATTTGGCATTTTTCGGGCAGATCCACCATGGATTTGGTAGGAAAACATTCGCCGGTGGTGGTGGGCGGTGACTCAGACCTTTTGTATTTTTGTAAATTGTATTTAAACAAGAGCATTATTGTCCAAAAGTTTTAATAGGGATAAAATTGCAACAAAATTAATGTTAATTTATGGAAAATGAAGGCTATTCTATCCAAAAAATTAATTTATGAGGTTATAGAAGCCATTTCGCAAAATTGAGCTAATTGTTATTTAGTAGACATAGGAGGGCATTTGTGTCCAAAATGATTATTAATTAAGGGTAAAATTGGTATAAAATTGAATTACCTTGGTAATCTTTTAATACCACCTATTGGGTTTGTAATCTGATAACCTTCTATAATACCTTCAGTAATCACTATTGGTATTGGAAGATTACTGGAATCTTTTATTACTTTATAAACAAACAGGGTAATGTCCGGATAAAGATAGATTACCAGAGTAATCTTATTTTACCGTGAACCAAACACACCTTAAGAGTTTGTCAACCTCCTCTTTGAGCACTCTTGATCGGTCAGCATCCTGTGGGTCGAATAAGTCGGGCTTGTGGGTCGATGTTTAGCTTGTGGCACATCATCTCGTGATTGATCCCTACCATATCTACATGGACCCAAGCAAAAACATCCAAGTTAGATTTCAAAAAAGCAATTAAATTACCAGCCAGGTTGTCATCGAGGCCATTCCTGATTTTCAAGGTACGAGAGGGTTCTTGCTCGCTAAATCCCATGTGGCGAAAAGTGGGGAGGTATATGATGTTTACAGTGCTTTCGTTATCGACCATTATACAAAAAAAATTGTTGTCACCGATCTAGGCAGTGATGACAAGAACATCATGTTGTGACTGAGGCAACGAGCTGATTTCTTTTTTAGAAAACCCAACTATCACATCATCAATCTGGTCTCGAGAGTTAAAACCCAAGGTATAAAATTGGTTCTAGCCTCTCGCGCATACTGCTATGAGCTCGCATGGATTCACTTATTAGGCTAGGTCCACCATAAATCATTCTTACCTGGTGCACTCTCAAGGATTCTAAGGGGTGTTCATTCTCACCTCCTTGAACCACTGGGGTTTGCCTCTTGTCAATATATTCTTTTAAGTGACCTCACCAGATGAGGTCCTCGATTGCATTTTATAGAGTCTGGCAATCATCTATATTGGGGCCGATATCTCTATGGTATCAGCAATACTTCATTGCGACTCTCCTGTTTCGCAGGGCCCTGATCCTTTCAGGTTTTGGAAGCTTCCTTGATGCGTCGGACTTTGCATAGATCTCCGACAGTGAAACCAGCAACGGGGTATAATCAATATAACGATGCGGTAGATCGCATTCCCTTTTCTACTATGTTATATGTTTCTTATAGAAACGTCTCATGTCATCGCTCTGACTATCTCTTTTCTTATCCCTTGCTTCCTCTTTTATTCTTCTGGATAGCCTCAGTTCCAAGGGTTCTGACTTTTAGAGCTACAAGCGAGCTCTCTACTCGCTGGTGCTTTGCAGCCATAATGTAAAATCGAGCTAGACTCACATTCTCCTCTTTCTGCAAGTCTTTCCACAGGTCGGTCAACGACCTCACACCCGCAATTAGCAGTGTCTTTATACTCGGTTTGAAACCTTCGTTAGTGTCTCATTTTCTTACTGCCTGATATTAGTCAAGTAGCTTAATGGCATAGCAAATTTTCTCCTTGCCTAGAATTGCTAGAGGAAAAGGGTAGCTAACTGCTGCCAGGAACTGATCGAATTCGATCACATTCTTAAACCATCTTTTGGCATCTTCTATCAACATGACTGCAAAACATCGACATTTAGTCAACTTCGAGCCTTGATACAGATCTATCATGTCGTTAAAAGCATCCAGGTGATCGTCTAACTTGTTTTTGCCATTGAATCTTAGCCTTGGTAGCTTAAATCCTTAGGGAAAATGTGCTTGGAGAACTTTTATTTTAAAGGGCAAACTAGTCGCTCTTGCTCGCACCTCATCGAGCATTCTCTGCACCTGGTCAAGTTGATCATTCAAGGCTACGGTTCCAAACGAAGCTTGATTGGCCTTCTGCGGATAAAGAAATGTTCACATGTCAATTCTCCACTCAGTCAAATAAGTGAGGAGATTCAACTACCGACCTAAGTGCCTCGCATGGGGAACACTAGCATGCGAGGAGGTGCTCTTATTAGGATAGTAGGTTATGTCTGAAGTGTCTCCAAAATTTGATTGTCGACGGCATTGAGATCTCCTGGAGCGTTTATCATGGGCTTAATGGCACCGTGACATGCTTTCTTCACCGTTTACACTGGCGAGGGTTGTCTCTACTAAGAACCTTCACCAACATGTTGTGGTTGACGACACAATTGTTCCACTTGATTTGCTAGGTGCCTTGGGTTTACCCATCGGCTCTTTCCCCGGACGTCTTGCGAGGTTGATTAGAGCAAGTTCCCCCTACTCTCTTGGAGTGTTCATTGTGATGTCCAAATGACAAGTTGTTATTGCTAGTGTTGTCATCATTGATAGTCTCCAGTTCCCAATTGGGAACACTTTAAGATGCCACTCTCTGACTGTGAGGCATACTAACTTGTTGCCCCCCCTTTCATCCCATTCACATCTAGTTGAAGGTTTTGAACCACATCAGTTAAAGTTTTTAGTAGAGTCATTACCTGTGCGATCTTAAATTTTGATGGGCTATTTTTAGGTTGATTCAGTAGTTGATTCGTAGGGGCTTGTGTCTGGCGATCCATTGGGACAATTTCATGCATGTTGAGATCGCTGCCATCACCTTGGTTGGCATTTGACACACTTTCAGCATTCCTTCCTTGCCTAGTCCTTTCCATTTCTGTCTCGTGTGATTTTGGAACTGGGCTATGCGTGTGTTGTCCGATGTTGTACAAAGCTCCAAAATGTTGTTACAAGAATCTGCAACACTCTAATGTGGCTCAATTGACCCTAGTGGGAATCGAACTTGATGTGTGCATGGCTAAAATTAACCAGCTTGCTATTAAGGAAAAGCAAAGAAGTAAAGAAAACAAAAGCTTTTTAAAGATGTTCAACCAATAATGTTATTGAAACCTTGAATTGAATTAAAAAATGATTATGATAATCGAAATCCCGCGATCCTTGGTGTATTTAAATGGTAGGGATATTGAGATATATTTTATCCTTAAGTGTGTGTGGTCTATCCCGTGAATCCAGGATGTCATAATTGTCTTCTCAATGCGATCTGGCAAAGGGCGAGCTTAGCCTATTTTAAAATGCTATCAATCCGACGAACTCGCTTGTTGATTTTACAACTAACACGTAGGTATTGTATTCAATCGTGTATAGTTTTAATACATGTTTTATAAATATTCACATGTAAACAATTAAATCAAATACCCGGATTCGATGGGGAAAAAAATTTGATGCGATTTGTTTGTTTTAAATATTATTTTTTGTTGTGTTCTCACATCGATTTCCTAACCGTGGCATCAGAGCCTTGGGTATTTTGATTTAATTGTTTAATTTTTTAAACTACTATTAGCATCGCTAAATTGTACTAGACCATCATATGGTGTGTCTTACACTATAAAGAAGAAATAAAGTTTATGGTAGCCTATTGAACAAGAAAAAGTTCCACTTTTTTTTAATTAATTATGTGACCTTTTTCATATAACTCAGGTCAAGTCAACATGGAGGTTTTGAGATTCAAAATATGTAGAGTTACAAAAATATTGATCATTCAAAATCCCATCTACAAATGATATTTTTTATTATGTATTTTAAATTCATATACCGGGCACTAAATTACCATATGAATGCAGAAAATTCCTAACTAACTAGTTAGATAGATGCTAGTGTTGGGTGCGAGTTTTTCCATGATACAAGAACATAAATATGAATCTAAAATTTAGCCACAAAGTGATAATAAAGTTTTGAACAAGTTTTCTAATCTTAAAGAGGTTTTTACTAAACGAGTAAAATAAAGAAGGCATTGTTTACTTAGGTATGTAAGTACACTTTCAAATATAACGAAAAAAATGAAGAAAAATTGGTAAGATTTGATATTTCAACCTAAGACAACAAAATAACTATACCATCACAAGCTTTTTACGTTTAATTAGAGGAATCTTCTACGTCAAAGACTGACTTAGTATGCCAATTACCACGAAATGACTTTGTGGTAGTAACGAATAACGATTAGCGAGTTAATCTTGGCCTTACATTTGAAGCGAGACAAGTTAAAAGCATTCTAGTGATGCTCCTCTTAGGATTCACAGTTGTCAGTTTAAAGTCAATTTGTGGCATATGAGGCATTTTATAATCCATTAACCAGATGAATCAATGTTTCTCATTGTCCCTATTTCTTTTGACTAAAAGGATTTTTTCGCTTACCATAGACTAGACCTGGCAAACGGACGGGTACGGGTTGGATAATCACGGGTACGGATACGGGTCAACCCACGGGTCACCCGTTTCCCACATATATTTTTACTTTTTTTTTTATTTCAAATTTTGTTATTCAAACCATTAAATGTAAATTGTAACTATAATTTTATAAGGTAACAAACGTATAAATGACATAAAATTCCTATCTTTTCCTTTATTAGGCTTTCAAAACTTGGTTAATTTGATTAAATTAATGGATAAACTTCAATTATCATTATTACTTTACGTTATTAGTAATTAAACAGAGAATGATTAATTGTTTGATTTGACTTAAGGTATTCAAGTCCATGACAATTAAAAGTGTAAGCAATAATCTAATCACTCAATTTTTTATCAATGACAATGAAAAAATTAAACACCAGCCAAATTACGCCAACATACAACATTTACACCAATTTAATTTATCATCCACCAGTAAATTAATTCTTATAATTACCAGATAATTTTAATCTTCTAATTATCAATGTATTTAAAATTCTAATAATGTAATTTGACAATCTTCAAATTCAAATAGGAAAGAAAAGAACAATAAATTTTTAATATTTTAATTAACATTTATATTCTAATTGCATTTTTTTATTTTTTTTATTTTGTGCGGGTACCCGTGGGTATCACCCGGCCCACCCCATTAATTTCACGGGTGGGCCAGGTACGTGTAATAGTAAAACGGGTCATAACTTTATTAGTCCATACCCGTAAAAATCACTCTGATACAGGTGAACCCGCGGGTCAATGACCCGTTTTGCCAGCTCTACCGTAGACATCATGTTGAAAATCATTAGTAGCCCTAAAGTAAATTTAAAAAGACCGCACAAGCTGGCGTAGCAAATATCTTTTCTGCAATATTATTCTAGTTATTCAATAATAACTAGTTAATAAAACAATTAAAATCCTATAAACCTATTTACTGAAATCGAAACGTTGAACTAATAGTACTTAAGCAGAGTTGCTACTAATATTAAGTGTTTTGAAGAGGAGCTAAACATAATTCTCCAATAATTAGACGTAGTTAATCTATTAAACATACACAAAAATTGTGACACCCCGTGTCACGGAGTATTTATTTAAAGTTAATTAAATTGCTTTTGGGGTGTAAACTGCAGGAAA
>WYDK02036166.1:0-19163 GCA_009867345.2 Toxicodendron radicans | reverse complement strand
ACAATTCACATCAACAATATTAATAATATTAAAGTAAAATAAGTATTAAAACAAGTAATTAAAATAATAAAATATTTTTGTAATTAATAAATATCTTAGTATTAAAATAAATATTAAAATATTTTGTAATTAATATTTTTTTGTAATTATAAAAATATTTTGTAATTAATAAATATTTTGGTATTAAAATATTTTGTAATTACACAGTGTAATTACACCCAATTCACAACCCCTCATGAGAATTGTAGAGTGTAATTGAGTATTTCTAATTACCATCAATTACACTATAACCAAGTAATTACTTAGTTAAACAAACATGTCTAACCTAGTAATTCCCACAAATTACACTTAATTTCAATTACTAGGTGACTTTCTAAACAGGTCCCTAAGGGTGAGAATTTGGAATAAATGGAACCAAGGGTATCCGCTTGGGATATCGTCAAACCTCGGATGAGAATATATCGTTTACTCTATAAAAATATTTATAATCGATATTTGATAATATAATGTTATACTAATAATATTTAATCATTTTTTCAATCTTAACTTTGTCTATCAACATGATACTGCCCATATAATGTCTTTTTTTAAGGTTGTGAGTGAGACTCAAATATATTTAAATGATTTACAAGAGTATATTAACTTAACTAATTACATATTTTGTTCAATGATTTTCTTACGGGTGAATTGGATATTTAAAACAATTTTGCTTTAAATTATCCAATTTTTACCTTCTAATATAAATTACTAAATCAATTTCTTCCAATTATAAAACAAAACAACTTAAACAATTGTTTATATAACTTACTAATTTAAATACTTATATTTACAAAAGTTTTAATTAATAAATGGGTTAATTACATCATAAGGTATCAAACTATCACTTTTTTCCTATTAAAGGTATCGAACTACTTTTTTCTTGTTCAAGGTATTAAATTATTAATTATTTCTATTGAAAACACCAAACTTTAAGTTTTTTTTATTGAAAATACCAAACTTTCATATTTTTTTCTACAACGTTAATTATTGATGACATGACATTTTTTTTGTAAAAAATCACTGATACAACAATTTTGGTGTGTTGATTGAACATTTTGACTTGACAATTAAAACTGACTTAAACATTTATAATCTAAAAAATATAAAATTAACTATTTTTTTATTATTTCAATAAAAACCACTTAAAATAAATAAAATCTACCAAGAATGAAAACTTATCATAATTAAAATCCACATAAATTACATAAACAAACAATCATCAATTTTATGTTTTTTTATCCTTTAATCAAAAATTTTAACTTTCTTTCCTTTTCCTATATTTTAATAAAAAAAACCATGTTCCAAATATTTAAACTATCACATCATCCAAAACAACCTTTGTAACTGAAGTTCCAAAATATGTGAAATTGCAACACTATTACAAAAATCTTAATCACTTAAATCTTAATGAGACACCTCACACAAAGTTGAATAAAAAAGATAGATCCCAACACATTTAAACTTGTTCTAGTGGTTTTGGTTATTTTGGGTTGCATTTTGTGATTTTTGTGAAATTAAAATTGGAAGAAGGGGTAAATTTGAAGAATTTAAAATATGAAAATGTACACATTAATCCTAAAAAAGTCCACATTAGCGTTATATGTACACGTCAACTATTATAAATTTCTACATACACATTTTAGAATTGGAAAACATACACGTTATTTATTTTTAACGTTGTTAGTAGTCAATCTTTAAAGTGTTTGACAGTGTACAAATTTGATACCTTTAATAGAAATAGTTGATAAAAAAAAATAATAATAATTTGATACAAAAAAAAAGTGATAATTCTGTAAGTTACGATGTAATTAAGCCGTAATAAATTAATCAGGACTTCAGGAGGCTTGGCTAACCAATTGGACACTTGAATAAAAGCATTCCCGCTGCTGCGGAGTTTACCAGAGAAGAGAACTGATAAACGGTGTCGCTTTAGCTAGGGCAAAAAACAAAAAAAAAAACAAACAATAAAAAAATAAAGTGATCAATTCACAAGCTTGCTCGTTGTTGGTAGGTTAGGTTACGCATTGTGTTCTTGTTGGGATTTTGTCTTTTGCGCCTTTGAAGCCCTGAATACTTGCGCTTCAGGTACTTTCTCCTTTGAAATCTTTTTAACTTTTAATATTTACACCTTAATTTTGCTTTTCACCCGAATGAATTTGTCGCATTTGCTTGCTAGGGTTTGAAATTTGTGCTGGCATCACTTTGAACCGAAGGCGATTGAATTTTTAATTTGTTTTTAGTGGTTGAAGCATTCGCCAACTCTTTTTTTTTTTTTTTTTTTTTGTAGATTCAGTGACACTTTTTGCATGATTCAATTTTGTTTGCCAATTTCATTAGTTTTTTTTTAATTTTTTTTTATTTTGATAGCTACTTGAGAATTTATGGTCCCCAGTTCTTGTGTGGTACTAAACTTTGTAGGCAATGAGATGAGTTTTACAGAAGAAACTGGTATGGGAGTGCAATTGGATGCTGACCTCAACAATCCGGGGACATCAGCGTGTGCTACTGCTATTCAGACTTCGTATGGCTCTGGGGTTGAGTGTTCGGGCCAAGAATCGGACAAAACCTTATGCAGTGGACATGATTTTGAAATGTCGGATGTTGGCCTTTCTTTTGATATTCTTAGCCCAGCTGAGGGTTCGTCAGTTGTGCAGTGCAATGACCCTATTAGATTGAGGGGCTTGACCACACTTGACGTGGTTGGCAAGGAGTTTGATTCTCTTAAACAAGCTGAGTTATTCTACTGCACATACTCAAAAGTTGTCGGGTTTAGTGTAAGGAAAGATGACTTGCGCCGTAACAAGTATGGTGCAACTATCTTGAGAAGGTGGGTTTGTTCAAAGCAAGGCCAACGTCCTAAGAAGTGGCTGGAAAAACGTGACCGTATTCGGGAACCAAGAGCATTGACACGAGTAGGGTGTCGTGCATCTTTTCGTGTTAATTACCATCGTGAAACATCTAAATGGGTTGTTAAGGAATTTGTTACAGAACATACTCATGAATTGCCATCTGCATGTGAGATTCAGGTTCTTCGGTCTAATTGTGGCATCCAAGATTCAGATGTGGCTAAAGCCAAACCAATACGCAGTGTGAGTGCGAAATCAGGTCAAGTAGTGGATTATATGATTGACCAATCGGGGAGTTGTACGAATATTGGGTTAGTTAGGGAAGATTTACAAAATAAAATTGATGTTGCCCGTCAGTCTGACATAACAGACGCTGACTCGGAAACTGTTATTGCCTACTTATATGGCAAAGCTGACATGGATCCAGGTTTTTTTTGTAAATACACAGTGGACGAGAATAAAAGGTTGGGGAGCTTGTTTTGGACAGACTCTATAGGTCGGTTTGATTACAATTGTTTTGGGGATGTTTTAGCATTTGATTCCACGTACAGGATTAATGCATACCAAAAGCCACTTGTTATATTGGTTGGGACAAATCACCACCACAGAACAACTGTGTTTGGTTTCGGGTTGCTAAAGGATGAGACGTTGGACACATACACTTGGCTACTAGAGACCTTCCTGTCTGCAATGAACAACAAGAAACCATTGTCAATAATAACTGATTGTGATAAGGTTATCCGCCAGGCAATCAAGAAAATTCTACCTGAGTCTACCCATCGGTTTTGTAGCTGGCATGTTGAGAGGAATGCTCGGGAAAATGTGCAGGATGAGCAGTTTATAGAGTCATTTAAGGATTGTATGTTGAACCATATGACACTTGAAGAATTTGAACAACAGTGGATGACATTGGTTGAAAAGTTTGGTTTGCAGGATAATGAGTGGGTCAACAAGATGTACAAAAAGCATGACCTATGGGCAGAATCCTTCTTACGAGGGCAGTTCTTTGCTGGGATGCATTGCAGCCAACTGTGTCAGAGTATGAACTCATACCTGAACTGTTTTTTGCAGTCTCGGCTGAAGATGTTTGAATTTGTCCGTCAAATTGATAAGGCAGTATCATGGATACGCTACAATGAAGCAAAGGATGACTTTGAGTCGAGCTCTATTCCGGTCCTGAGTACCCACCTTGAACGTTTGGAAAAACATGCTGTGCAGATTTATACCCGAAATGTCTTCTACATGGTCCGCAATGAGATCCAAGATGAGACATTGTTGATTGTATCTGGTTGTGCCAATGAGGTAGATAGACGTGTCTATACACTGACTAAATTCAGAAATGCTCACATGAGATGGATAGTGGTCTACTGGAGAAAAGACCATCGTATACAATGCTCCTGCAAGGGATTTGAGACAGTTGGAGTACCATGTAGCCATTCTTTTTCTGTCATGAAAGCCGAGCACCTACTCAGTATACCTGACAACCTAATTTTAAGGAGGTGGACCAAAGATGCCAAGGATGGCAAAGACTTAGCTGTCAACTCCTGTCAAAGCCCAAATGACTTTATAGAAATGTTGCGGTTTGCAGCATTGACTGCAGACTGCCGTAAATTGTGTTTTTATGCATCCAAGAGTAGTGAAGGGTATAGAAAGGCAAAAATGGAGATATATCAAGTAACTCGGCGCATGGAGGAGTCTAGTAAAATCAAGGGTGGCAGCATCTCATCGGTGGGATTTTCAGAGAGGAAGTCCAGTATTGTTAGTGATCCTGCAAGAAAACCAAGGACTGAAAATCACAATTGATGCTTGCTTCTGGCGTTAATTGGATTTTTTCTTTTTTATTTTTTAGGTTTGATCTCTTCTTTTGGCGAATCTTTGAGATCAATCCTATGTGTATATAAATTTATAAATCTATGTTTTACTTCTACTTAAGAGCCAGTATAAATCGACACTGTACAAATATGAAATCATAATCCAGCTTTTGGTTAATGAACCTGTTATCTTTTGCTGATTGCATTACATATTTACCTTACTGTTGAGAATTATTATTGAAACCCAAACTGAACCCCCTATAGCAAGAAACGAAGCACAGAAATTGAGAAAGGGAGGAAGCGATCTGAGAATTGAGAGAAGGAAAGAAAGATACTAATTTGAGTTTGGTACTTAACCTGTGGACAGGTAACTTTCGTATCAAAGTATATTGATTTAATAATATTCTAATCTTTTGATTTTAAATTGTTTTAGGTTTTAAATATGTTTTTGGGTCATTGGAAATAAGTTGGACACACACCTTCACATTCTCCAGGCAAACTTTATTGAAGGGTGAGAAATTAATTTGATTTCTTCTTTAACCCTTTCATGTTATTTATTTCTGCAATTTCTTCCCTCTATTAAAACTGTTTCTCATGATAGATTTTTATAGTAATGAAACATCAGGTAGTTAAAAGTGTGTTGTTAATAAATCTTGTACATCGTTAATTGTTACTTCTGTAAAGAAAATTTGGTGAATAATTACTCTTTCTTGTTTCTTCTGGCATGCCTTCTTGCTATCATCTTGGAATGTTTTCAGGATACTTTGATTTCTGCTTGGAATGCCTTGGACCCAAAGCTGAAAATATAATTATGTGATGAGCATCTTTTTTAGCATTGTTCAAGTGGTTTCTTCGTTTTCTTATGAAGAACAAATTTTGTGCCGCATTGCAATGAATGTACACTGCTTTTTGTCATTAGCATTACTGTTTACAGTTTCTTCACCCAATTGTCAATGAACCATAGAACAAGCACACAAACTAATAACAACTATTTGATTTTAATCGTGTCTGAAATGTGCAGAGATGTATATGTATAATAGGAGTTCCCTAGCTACTGGTGTGTTAGATATGGATGATTTGTATATGATTAGGATGAATGTTCATCATTGAACTCAACTAATGATGCCACTAAATCATGAGGCATAAATTATATAACAGTAAAGTCATCTTAAGCATATATCTCATAGCTTATTAACTTGTAACTTTATGCATAGATGTAATGGGTTTGGTACTGTGAATGCTCATGACTCGTGGACTTCATGTAGTTATTGTAAAGCTTAAACTCCAGTAGTGATATCTCTATCTCTTCCCTTGCATATCTAGAACTATAAAGACTCTGTCAATGACAATAAAGCATTTGGTAATCATTTTACTCTATCTGCTCTGGGTTATGGCTTTACTTTCCTAATTCCTATCCTTTGATTGATGATTGGGTTGGGAACTTAGATGATATACGCCAAATACAGGGTATTTTATATAAATTAACATATGAAAAATTAGTATGTAATTGTTTTGTTGTCGAGCCATCATTTAGATAAAGATTGATTGATAGAGGAAATAACTTATACTTATCCAGACTATCGTAATATTTCAAGTTTTCACCCTCACTATTGTTTATTTCAAGTTCTTATCCCTAAACTAACACCATTAGTTATTGTTTAGCTTTGACACATTTGTAAAAAATGCTATTATCAAACTGCTCTTGAACCTTTGACAATTGAATTTTTTTATTATTTGACAATAGAAAAATTGGATAGTCAATAGATAGGGTTCTGAAAATTGGACCAGACCGGCCGGGCGGACCTGGACTCGACAGCTTGTCCAGTCCGGTACATGCTTTTAGGGGGTGGGTTGTGATATTTTAAAACTATAGGGGTGATTTGCAAACTTTTGGGGGTGTTTTTGAAATATTTCAAAACTTTAGGGGTTTTTAAAATTTTTGTTATATGTAAAAAATTTAGGGACTAATTTGCAAAAAATTTAGGGGTACTTTTGCAATATATTAAAAGTTTAGTGACTAAATTGCAATTTTTTGAGGGATATTTTTGTAATATACTAAAACTTTATGGACTAAATTGCACTTTTTTTAAAAATATATTGCTGACGTCACCAGTTCGCCTGGTCAAACTGGGAACTGGGCCCTTGAATGGGTCAAGACCTGGTTTGGTTTCCTGAACATTGCCCATAATTATTAAATATATCCAGAATATGACATTTTCAGGTTTTTACATGACTATCTAATTTTTCTATTGTCAAATAATTAAAAGTCAAAGGTTTAATGGCATTTGATAATAATATATTTTACATCTGTGTCAGAATTGAACAATAATTAATTGTGTTAGTTTAAGAGTGACAACGATAGTAGGGATGGGAATTTGAAATAAACGATAATGGGAGTGGGAATTTGAAATTTAAAATTTGGAATATTGGAATAAATTATTTATTCTTAATTGATATGAGAAATACAATGGCATGACATGGCAGAGCTAACGTTATCACACGTATCAGAATTTGATACGACACCGACACCGCACTCTTCTTCTAGTTATTTATGCCCAAAAGTTATCAGTTAAGTAACAGGATTTCATTACAATTTCAGTATCTTTTTTTCATTTTCAGTAAGGTCAAAACTAATCATAGTTACAAGCAAAAAAAGTATTAAAAAGGGTGAAAATTAATTGAGTGCTACTACCGACACTAATGTATTATTGAAAGACTTAAACAATTTCAATTATACAATTTTTATCCATTGGAGAGCTGAATAAGAAATGGGCAGGGGCCGAATATGATCCAAGTCTCTATTGTCTAGTACAATAATACTGGATTTACATCATTTTTTTTATATCATTATGTAACAAAAGATGATTGATAGAAAAATAATATGTAAAAATAATGTACACCTAATATTACTCTATCTAGTATTAACATTGCATTATTACTCTATCTAGTATTAACATTGCATTAATGTAAGAAAACAAAGTGGTAAACTCATATTTCAGCTCTTCTATAATGGACAACACTATATATTTACTTAAATCTTCAATGATGTCATTCCTTCTACCAATTATTGTTTACTCAATCTAAACCCAATATAAAACAGCACCATTCTCCTATTTCATGACATGGCATGTGCCACCTCAACTGTTATGTCATTAGGATGTCATGTCACTTCCCAAAAAAAAAAATGTATACAAAAAACCGAACTTTTAAAACCTTAGTTTCACAAAACAAAGAAATCATAAAAAATTATCCCAAAAAATCCTCTCAATTTTGAAAACCCAGGTAGCTCAATCTTAGATCACAGCTCGTTCCCACAGTGTCCAATGACCATCCCAAACCTGTTTGCCTTTGATATCGACCTTAAACGCTCGTTTGCCAGAAGTATAAAGTGCACCATGCAACCATGATCAGCAACCTCAGTCGCCACCATAGTCGCACCTGAAATGGTCTGTAACAAATTCGAAAACAATTTTGATGAGTTTTCATAAGAAATTCATATAAAAAATAATAATAAAGATGAAACTATTTTGAAAACGAGTGTTTAAAAGCTAATCCGAAGACAGTAACAAAATCTTTCTATGGCCCTCATGAAATAATTGAATGTATAAATAAATTTAAAATATGAAAAAACACAAATATAGATATAAAACCTAAGGATGATAGAAATAAGGTTTTTTTTTTTTTTGGGAATAAATTAAGATCCTTTTTAAAAATTTTTTATTTTATTTTATTTAGAATTTATTTGAAGATGGCTTAGAAATTGCTTAAAGGGCTCAAATAATACTATTATACTATTATTGTTTTATTTGGCACGGTGGTGTTTGGATTTTGCTCAATTATGTGGTAAAGTTGACCCCTTTTTGTGTGTGTAATATTGTGTTAGAGAGTTGAGTTTGTTTAAAGTTTAGGTTTTTTGAATTTAGTTTCATAGGTTTTGTGGTTTTGTTTACGGATGAAATGGTTAGACTATTGGGTATGTTCGTCTTGTGTTGATTTTTGAACTTTTTATAGCTGAATTTGAGGTTTTCTCGAGTTCATGATTCATTAAATAATTTGATTTAAATTGTTTATTGTACTTATAACTTTGGTTGTATTTGATTTTGTAAAAGTTTGTTGTCTTGTGAATACACAAGACCATGTATGAGAGAGTGCGTGCAATCTCGTTTTTTTTTTAAATCTACCTTAGATTTAAGTAGCTATTATAAAAGTTCCTTCTTGTTTGCTTAGAGATAGTGGTGTCGTGAGAATATGAATCTATCATCTTCAGAGTTTAGTTTTGGGTGTGAATCTGGTTGGACTTTGTACTTAGATCAATCCTCTCATTTAAAAATGAATGTTATAGTTTTGGTGGGAATGTTGATGAAGAGTATGCTAAAACAGGAGAAAGAGTCTACCATGACGAAGAAGAAGACTTATCCATGGTTTCTGATGCATCTTCCAGACCTCGTCATTGTGGTGAAGATGAAGATTGCTTTGATGGAAATGGTTGTTTCTCTTGTCCCCCTTCAGCTTCTGAACTAACCCGGAACAACAAAAAGAAACACAAGATCAAACATCATCAACACCCTTCACATCTTGATGACACTGTAGCTCCCCATTTTCTAAGGTAAGTTCCAAAAAGTTACTAATCAATTTATTAATGTATTCCTTGTATTTTATTCCGAATAAATTGTAATTAATGAAAGTGATTTTATGATATGTACATAGAAGAATATCACTGTCTCCAAAAATGAACCTTTAATGGACCATGTCTTGGATTTTTCTCAAGGATTCTCACCAACACTTTTAAAGGTACAATTACAACCTTCTTACTTTAACTAATAAATATTGCTTGTAACCAAATTTAAAAAAAAAAAAAATATGTGAAAAACCCAAAATTCCAAACCTTAATTTCCCTAAATGAAACACTAAATCGATTTCGAATCTTCCAAAACAAAGAAACTGTAAAAATTTCTCCCCAAAACAAAATTTTTGAGTTTGTTTGTGGTTGTCTACTTTGTCAGTTTGTTTTGACGTAAAGATTATGGTGATTTCCTATTACTGTTTAGTTGGTGTGTTAAGTTCAATTTTCTTATGTTGCTATTTGAAGAATATAAAGTATAATCAATTGAAGGCAACGTGCGGATAAGGAATTGACACTTGCAGTTCTGAGTTACCCATGGTTGATGGATAAACTGGAGAGATACACAAGTGCAATATGCAGTTTGGCCCTATGATGGCAATTGTGATTGGAAGTGAATCATGGTGGTGTCCATTTCTAGTTTATGAGGGATTACTTATTGGGTTGTAATTCACAAAAGTGATGCTTTATGATATGTATAAATGGTATACCATGTATTTTGTTCCAACTTTTAATATATTCCTTGTATTATATTACAAGTTTCACTCTTTAGGGGAGATTACTATAATTTTAATGATTTAGTTGTAATTTATTCCCAGATTGCTTGTAATGACGAAATTGATGCCTTATGATATGTATAAATTTCACATCGTTATTATTCGTATAAATGCACATATTATTATGCATGGATAGTAATGTAGAACAATGTTGTCTTCCACATAAAATAACCAAAAACAGATAGTTTTGGTCAATTGGTATATAACATTTGCAATTTCATTTATAGAGTAATCTGGGCAGAAAGTTTTACAAGTCTAACAATGTTTCATATGTTTATTATTATATTGTACTTATTATAAAAAACACATAACTGCTACTGAGTACAAAGTTGGTGTTTTAACTTCAATATAACTTTGATAATTTATAATCAAGTTGGATCAAATAAATATTTCAACATTACCATTTCGAAACCATGTTAAAAAGAAACCATATAATGTAGTCATCAAATTATAAACCAGGTAGACAAAATTTCAATATGCAAAGAACTCCATGTTATCAGCATGGATTCACAGGAACAAGTACCAAAATATGTCATAAACTAGATAATTTACATAAACTTGCACTGAAGCTATATCACCAAATGAATCATATAAAGGTACAAAATGGATTTTTCTACTATTATAATATATTGTTCCCCCGTACAGGTAAAAAATTGCGATTGCTTGCAAGCAATTTTCCGCATTGTTACTAACGATCGGCTATTATGCATCTTCAAGTGATGGCCTCAAACTTACGAACACTTCACCATAACCCTGACCAATGAAAACACACCAACATTGATATTTTTACTGTAAAACAAGGTACCGTTTCAACGAAAACACTGTATAAAATAAAGGATTCTTACCTGACTTAAAACATCTCCTGTATCTCAATTGTGGACATTAATATCATTTACACCAGCTTTATTTGATTCTTTTGATTCTTGTGAACTCCCACCCTACAATTAAATATACAAGTAACATGTTCATAACATTTAGTAACAGATTGTAGACATTAATAGTTTAGAAGTTACACTCACTTGGTTAAGCAATTTCTTCCTTTTCAGTTTCCGAACAATTTGCTCAACCTTTAATTGCTTTCTTTTGAATGGAGGTCGACCTTTAGAACGAATAGCCTGTGGAGTCATGGTTTTATTGCTAACCTCTACATAAGTGAAATCAACACTATCAGAGTTAATTATGCATTTAGATGCAACGAAAACACTTCTATCAATCCCCCCAACATTGTCATTCAACAATAATTTTGCTTCATGCCACTAATCATTTACATCACCATATTACAATCATTGACACTGGTTGATGCCAAGTTTGCCCCCTCACTGAATGAATTATACAATTGGTCAAATCGTTCACCTTCAGCACTCGTGCTCCAACTATTATAAATTACCCTAACTTTCATGTGGCATCTGAATACATTTTTCCTCCAACGCCTTAAAATGTACTGTTCTGGGAAAAGAGAAATTTCGTTATGTATCAACACTGCAATTGTATGTCGACATAAAATCCCTCTAAACTCAAACAATCGAAAATTGCAAGGAACCTCAGAACAACATTTTTCAAACCAAACCACAAAAGAAACCTGGTGATATGTCTCTCCAACCATTACATCTTCCTTCACAACATATTCAATTTTAGATTCCATATCCTTAAAAGTGTATATCGCACAATGGAGCTTACCTGCAGGCTTGTTCTGAAACTCTTTGAATTTTGTAGTAATGTATGCGTCTTGAAATTGTTTCTCCATATGATAAATGCTTATACAAGGGATCCATGATTTGATCGATTTGAAATTAGGCTTATTTTCTTTTTTGACTTTATCACGCAATGCATTCTCATATTGTTTTAGAAATTGTTTTAATGTTGTTTTCGAATTTACATACCTATCGAAAAAGGCATGCATACTTTCACTACGTTGCGTAGTAGACATTATCGCCCAGAAAGTATCTTTAAAAAATGCCGGCACCCAACGATATCTTTCATTATACAAACCTAATAACCAGTCATTGTCGTGCAGGTTGTATTTTTCAATGAACCAATTCCATTGTTCTTCAAACTCCACACATGTCAACGAATCATACACGACATTTTGCAAAGTAAACTTTATCTGTTCATATTACCTATAACTTCTTAAATTTTCTGGCAACTTCTTCATAATATGCCACAAACACCATCTATGTCTTGTATCGGGAAACACAATCTCGATTGCATTTGGCATAGCCCTGTCCTGATATGTGATTATTGCCTTAGGAGCAGAATTCCCCATACATGCAAGCCATGATTCAAAAAGCCAAACAAAAGTTTTTGTGTCCTCTTGGGAGATTAAACCACAATCTAATAATGTTGACTGACCGTGATGGTTAACACCGACAAACGCAACAAACGACATATCATATTTGTTGGTCAAATATGTCGTGTCGAATGTCACAACGTCGCCAAATTCCCTAAATGCTGTCTTACTTCTTGCATCCACCCATAGAACATTTCGCAATCGACCATCTTCATCTAAATCCATAAGGTAAACGAAATTGGGATTATCTTTTTGCATTTTTAGAAAATATTTCTGTATTGTAGAAGCATCACCATCACCAAGTTGGATCTCCCTAACTTTTCCAATGTAGTTTCTGCAATCCTTTTGTAAGAAACTCAAATTCTCAGCACGCCCAACTTCAACTACCAAGGAGTTGAAATTCTTACTTGGTTTAATCCTCACTCTATCATTCACTTCAAGCTTCCTTTTCACATGCGCTTGTATAAATCTATTGCTCTTGAAAAATCTTGTTTTTCTAGAACTTATGAGTTCATGGTTATGCTCATAGATTATTGACACTATTTCCCATTTACCATCTTCATGTCGAGAGACAGTACTGCGAGCCTTACAACCACTTTTTGTCAATAGATTCATTTTCAAGACATTTCTGGAGTTACTATCCCGCTTTCCACCACAACAACAGGCAACATTCATGTAAATCAACTCCCTATCATCTCATTTCCTTGAGAATCTTATTGTAACTTCAAACCCCAATTTTTTTCCATAGCTCTGGTAGTATTGGAAAAAAATATCAAATGATTCAAAAAACATTCCAGGCTCAAGCTTGCCTTCATCTTCTACACTACTTCTATCTCCTATTTGTTATGCATCATTACCCTAAATTACACAAGTTATAATAGCAAAAAATTAGTATATAACATTCCCAAAAAAATAAAAGGTGCAAATAATACCATTAAAGGAATTAAGATCATATTAATGCTTAAAACAAATAGATAATATTACAAGAATACCTCAACCACATTGATTTCCAGGGAATAGTTATCTACATTTTTTTTTGCTGCACTCTTCCATGTTTACTGCAGGGGTGGAAGATGAAGAGAAAATGTTGGAGGTTTACGATTGTGGTGAAGTTAGCAAGTGGTCGTGCTACAATATATATTGGATGGGTAAATTGGCTAGGATTGGTTGTGGGGGCCTGTTTATTTAACAAGTCTGTACATACAAAAAATCTTTCATTAGAAAAAAATGTTACTACCTTTTTTTGGGTAAGTAAAAATTATTACTACTATTAACTATGTTAAAGGGCTACATTTGATTCTAAGCTACAATCAACAATTAAACAAAAAAAAGGGCTACATTCAACAACTAGAGTGTACCTTTGATCCTTCCATCTTCTTATCAACACTTTCATTGTCATGCAACCTCAACAAACATGTATGAGTTACAAAAGGTCATCCTTTTAATATATTACTCTGCATCAGAATCATTAAACTAGAACCTATCTGTCCCAAATAAAATATAATAAATAAAATAATATTATTAACACAAACACCTCAAACATAAAGCTTTTTTCTCAATTGCCATTTGGACTTACATGAACAATGACAGTAGACCATGACTTGAAGTACACTAGGTGCCAACCTCACAAATGCTCACATTTATTCATCACAAACAAGAATTCATCATATTTGCAACCCCACAAATCCTCACATTTATTCATTACAAACAAAAAATCATCATGGAAGACTATAGCAAAATTTCACATTTGGGAACTAAAGATAAACCAAATAAGGCAACAACTCTCATAATAAGTACCTATTGTAAACCATGTCAACAACAATTTCGACCAATTTTATTTTGAGCTACAACCAACAACTAAACAAAAAAAGGCTACATTCAAAAACAAAATCTATGAAAGTAAATTAAAAAAACCTAAACTTTAAACAAACCCATTTCTCTAACTCAATATTACACAAAAAGGGTAAACTTTACCACAAAATTGAGCAAAATTCAAACACCTCCTACCAAATAAAACAATAATAGTATTATTTGAGCCCTTCAAGCACTTTCTAAGCCATCTTCGAATAAATTATAAATAAAAAATATTAAATTTAAAAAAGATATTAATTTATTCAAAAAAAAAAAAACCTCCTTTCTATCATCCTTAGGTTTTATAGTTTGTATTTGTGTTTTTTCATATTTTATTTTATTTATACATTAATTATTTCATGAGGGCCATAGAAAGATTTTGTTACTGTCTTCGGATTAGCTTTTAAACACTCATTCTCAAAATATTTTTGTCTTTATTATTATTTTTTATATGAATTTCTTATGAAAACTCATCAAAACTGTCTTCGAATTTGTTACATGCCTTTTTAGGTGCGACTGAGGTTGGTAATGATGGTTGCACCAATGCCGACTTGCACACGTCGTGGTGGTGCACCATATACTTATGATGAATGAGCGTTTAAGGTCAAAATAAGAGGCAAATAGGTTTGGGATGGCCGTTGGATGCTGTAGGAACGAGCTGTGATAGAAGATTGAGCTGCCTTGGTTTTCAAAATTGAGAGGATTTTTGGGGATAAATTTTTATCGTTTCTTTGTTTTGTGAAATTAAGGTTTTAAAATTTGGGTTTTTCGTATATATATATATATTAATTTGGGGAAGTGGCATGGCATCGTAATGACGTGGCACATGCCATGTAGGATGTTGTTGTGCGAGATTTTTCGTAGTAAGTCCGCCTAAGTCAGGTACAGGATTTGAAGTCGAAAGGTCTTGGGCGGGTTGAATCAAATTGTGTTTGGAAAATAATGACATCGCCCAAAATATGTGTTTGACCAAGATGAAGCCCGATTTATTCAGAGGTTGACATACATACACACACACACACACACACACACACACATATATATATATATATAAATTTGGGGAAGTGACTTGGCATCCTAATGACGTGGTAGCTGAGGTGGCACATGCCACGTAAGATGTTGTTGTGCAAGATTTTTCATAGTAAGTCCGCCTAAGTTGGGTACAGGATTTGAAGTCGAAAGGTCTCGGGCGGGCTGAATCAAATTATGTCCAAAAAATAATGACATCGCCCAAAATATGTGTTCGACCAAGATTAAGCCCGATTTATTCAGAGGTCAGCAAATCCATAAGCTCGACAAATGAGTTAGCCCGCTGAAAAGTGCAGTCAGCATTGAAGATAAGCCTTATCCTTTAAATGTCGGGATAAATTCGGATTCAAATCCAATCTGATTGCCAAATCCCCCAAATCTCGGGATATATTTCCTTTTAAATATGTAATCCTGGATTTGGCAGGCTTATCTTGTAAAGAAAAATAGTATAAATACACCACCTTTCTATGAAAAAGGGGTTACAAAACTTCGTTCAATAAAAGTATGCAGTGGACGTAGGCATTAAAAATCAAAGCTAAACCACTTTAAAAGTCTTTTGTGTTATTTGATTTATAGTGTTTTCCTACTCGTTATTACTATTTGTTGATTATATTTAATCACGCACCCACCCGTTCTGATTCCGAACACAGTCAATCGGTTCACTCTAGTTGGTGCATAATTTTGCATCAACATTTTCACGCTAAAAGGAAGGTCAATCTGAAACAACAACTCGTTCCGTTAAACAACATATCAACAAAAAGATATGGCCCATACAAGAACTTCCAAGAATCAGAATGAGGAACGTGACAATGCGGATGCCCTTCAACAAGAAAGGAATAACTGTCTACCGCCAATTCATCATCAGCCAACCATCGATATTCCCAGGGCCGGAACTTCCAACCCAGAGCACGGTGAGTTGAGAAGTAAGATCCAGACATTAACTAATGTTGTGCAGGTTTTGCAGCATGATGTTGTGGGGATGAGAAAGGCTGAAGACAATGAGCTCGATAGGCCAGTGTTCACTGAGCCAACCACGACTATGGGAAGCCACTAGCAGACTGATTGCTCAGGCTCATCTGGGCCAAGGGAGTTTCAGCAGGCTCCCGCCCACTTCACTTTGAGCCAAGCGCCTCACTTCTCCAACAATCCAAGAAGGCTGCCTGGAAAGCAAATCATGGGTGAGACTGATCCACCTATGAATACTCGCTTCAAGAAGCGATGGGGAGATAATGCGAGTGCCGATTATAACCCACGCTCAAGACAAGCCTACCCATTGGGTCAAAATAATAACTTTTGATGCACTGGTTCTAATCGACATCGTGAGCAGGGTAGTACGTACGATAGTTCCCACTATCCCAGCCACCAGGCTACAGAGTTGCACACAAGCACGATAGTCCTTTGGTCTAGACAGTAGATCTTAGAACCTACTTGATTGAACAGAGAGCAAGCAAGGCTCAGAATGTTAATCCCGCCACCAATGAGCTCAACCAATTGCAGAGAATGCTAGACAATTTGAGAGCCCGTAGGAGAATATGAATAGAGCGAAATCAATAGTAAGTTTGCCATTTTCAAAGGAAATCCACCAAGTGCCATTGCCCTTGGGATTCAAGGCACCAGAGATGAAGTATGACAGAAATGGGAACCAAAGGAGCACCTCGATGCATTCAATGACTTCACTGAGTTGCATCAGGTCTTTAACTTGGTGAAGTGTTGGTGCTTCGCAGTAACACTGGTGGGAGACGCTAAGAAATGGTATAAGAGACTGGCTGAAGGCTTAATACACCCTTGGCAACAATTCACCTCGTTATACTTACAACTATTTCAAGCAAGGCTACAATTCTCTATGTTGCTCAACTATTTGAGCAACATCCGACAGGAAAAAGGCGAGTCATTAACCTCATATTTGAGGAGGTTTCAGAGCGAGCAGACTAAGGTTGCCAACACTTTGGAAGAATCAATCCGAACTTTATTGATTACTAGGGTTAAGCCACAGACATAATTTTGGAATGAATTACAAAGGGAGGACCATGTGAGCTTGGTCCAATTCTACAAAATGACTACAAGGCATCAGCGGGTAAAGAGCTCGCTAGCAGCTTCAGTAGGAGGCCCGTCAGGTGGCAACACTAAACAACGACAAGATCGCTTGGTGGACAAGAGAAAGGTTCAAGATTTCATAGATAGGTCTCGTTTACACAATAAGACCAATGGTAGAGTTTAGGGAGAGGAAACCAATTGCCTGATTTGTGGAGTACACTCCGTTGGTGGCCTCGTTATCAAATATTTATGAGGCATCTAGCGAAGTGAGAAAGGCTCCCCGACCAGAGAGGATGAAGGCTTCATCATTTAGAAATGACCCGAAGAAATACTGCTGGTTTCATAGGGACATCGGGCACAATATAGATGAGTGCGGAAATCTTAAATATGCGATTAAAGAGTTCATTAGAAGGGGGCATCTAAAAGAATTCGTAACAAAGGGAAAAGAGACAAAGAAGCTCGATGACAATGAAAAACAAAAAAACCCGCCACCACCACAACTGCCAAGCGGGTACAAGGTAAGAATGATCTATGGTGGGCCCAATTCAATAGGCAATTCGAGGCATGCTCGGGACATAGATGCTAGAGAAGCCAGGACAGATTTAGTTCTTAGACTAATGACAATGGAACCAGGCCGCAAAAAAGGCCGATAGTAGACAGTGAGGTGATATGGTTCACTAGAGAAGAATACGAGCAGTACCACAAGTATACTCACGATGCTACCGTTGTGAACGCAATGATCAGGAACACTAGGTTTTCTGATTGATGGTGGATAATGGGAGCACCGTTAATGTTCTATTCCCTTGGGTGTTCCGCGAGATGAAATTTACTAAGCGCCACCTTAAGCTGTGCTCGACACCTATTTATGGTTCACTAGTGATAGCCTGCTCCCAAAACGAACGATTAATCTCCCTGTGACAATAAGGGAAGGGGAATGCATAAGGACTGAGATGCAGAAGTTTATAGTGGTCGATTGCTCGACAAGTTACAATGGAATATTGGGTAGGCCATTTTTAGATGATTTTGAAGAAGTAGACCCTGTCCGTTGTCGAGCCGTCAAATGTTAGTGTAGGTCCTCTAGAGCCAATAATATTGTAATTGACTCTTTGTAAAAACATGATTAATTTATAATAAAAGACATTTTATATATCAGACCCTAAGTATGTACAACCATATGAAATGATATATGCCCGAAGATTGCTTGAATCATGACGAGAGTATCAAGTGTTTAAAATCTTGATAGTGAGAACTTTATGATCAAATAAGATGTCCATTCTTAAAACGTCCATAGCCCCAATATTATTCTAAATTAAGGGCACAGATAATACGGTAAGACTATCATCGTGTTGAAAGACAGTGACAGATCTCGCTTGTCAAAGTTATTGGGAGATAACTTGGTGCGACACATGGGTGCTTGCTTTATGAGCAAGTTCATTGGACAGACCCATAAGAGGATTCCATATAGATGGTAACCCTAGTGTCTATGGAACAATCCTCTAATGGATGGTGGTGCATGTGATCCTTTGACTTGAGATCACTGGAGTGCCATGCGTGAACATTGGTGTGGTTTTACACTAGCCCAACGTAACTCTCTTTAGAGTTATCAATACGGTAGTCGTTGGCCATATTAAGAAGCACATCTTGACTATAGTGGATCGACACAAGATTCGTCACTCCTGGGTGCGGGATACATTATCTCAGATAGATATTCGATGAGTGATTACGACTCCAAATCTGTGGCCATAGTGGAATTGAGTTGGTGCTCAAATCCAATTTATATTTTGGTTGTCACTCGGATGATCGGATATGAATACATCGAGGCACTCATTTGAAGTTGACACTATTTCTGTACTTCAAGCCTTGATGAGA